>BTHU01000004.1:37788768-38066268 GCA_036184795.1 Tokudaia tokunoshimensis | reverse complement strand
CAAATTAATCTGTCAACTACATGAAGATCAAATATATACCGGGGTTATAATACTTTTTGTTACTAAATCATGATTCAAAGCAATGCTTTAGTTAGCCTTGAACAATTGCATAAGCAGAAAAGTCTGGATTCCAATTTATGGTCCCTGTTTTCTGGGTAGAACATTTTGAAAGAAGGATTTTTTTTTAAATCACTTCAAGTTGAAAGAACAATTATTAAAATACAAAACATCTAACAGAGCACTATTATAATAATATTTCTGTTTTCACTTTATAAACTACTTTATAAATATAAGGTAATAAAGAAACATAATTGACAGATCAGTTATTACAAGGATTAGAAAATCATTTGTACTAACTCTTAGACTAAGCTAGTTTTATTTTACAAATAGAGATTCTAGTGTACACTAAACAACTGACTTTAAATTGTGCTTACATTAAGAATGACAGTTAGGTGTTCATTTTAAGGCAGGGAGATTTAAGTTAACAGTCAATATGACAAAATTGTCTTTCCTAGGCACTGTAACTGAAAGATTATAAGCTCTTCCAGGGAGTAACATTTATATAACCACCCAGTGCTAGGTTCCTTTTTAGCCAAAGCTGGAGAGTCTAAATAGACAGGTGTTGCCTGCATTTATAAAGCTGGATGATTTAAAATTATAGCATATTTTTCATTTTTTTACAAAACATATTCTTTCTCTGATATATGATTTTAGATGATGATGTTATCGGTTCTAAAAAAAGAAATAGAATTTTTGCATTTATTTATCATATGATTAGTCTAGTATCTTAATTTTAGTGAAACTAAACTCATAAAAAGATATGTTCTCTGTCTCCAGTAGAGCAGTACATTGAGACTGTTGAAACAAAAACTTAGTGGTTGATAGGCAATGAGCCATGCTTTAATATAAAGATGTACGACAAGACACATTAGTAAGTGTGGGGTCAACAACTATAGGAGATGGTGAGTATTTGAGTATAGCTCAACATTAAGGAACTGCTGTCAGCACATACAAATAGACAGATGATAGGTAGATAGATAGATAGATAGATAGATAGATAGATAGATAGATAGATAGGAAAAAGAGAGGGATCGAAGGAGGAAGGAATAGATAATAAATTTTAAATATTATTTTAAAAGTATGACTTTCTTTTTCAACCCAAAGTATACTCAATAACG
The DNA here is from genome assembly GCA_036184795.1 of Tokudaia tokunoshimensis. NCBI lineage: Eukaryota > Metazoa > Chordata > Mammalia > Rodentia > Muridae > Tokudaia > Tokudaia tokunoshimensis. Next base: position 38,065,090 of record BTHU01000004.1, on the reverse strand, counting down.
ATTCTGAAACAAAGACTGGATCACAACTCACCACAGTCATGTATATGAGCAGGAAAGTGTGTTATTATTCCACAGTGACAGTCAAAAGATCCATTGTGACCTTTCATACTGATTATTAAAGACTTGTTGGAGTGTTAATTTATTTTGATGAACCTTTTTCCACAGTCCTTTTGCCCAGGAGAAAACAGAAACTCACAAATCTTAATAATATATCAAAAATACTAAAAGCAGCAAATGGTAAAGTAAGAATGTTAAGTGACTCAAAGATCATACATGCTCTTCATGCTATACTACAGTATCCAAAGTTCATATGACTCAATGTACATGCCATAACAATCCAAAATATAGAGCACTGCTGGGGATTATTTTGAAATGATAATTGCTGCTTAAGATTTAAAATATAGGTTCTCAACCTCCTTAATGCTGTGATCCTTTAATACAATTTCTCAAGTTGTGGTGACCCCCAATCATAAAATAATTTTAGTTTCTACTTCATAATTGTAATTTTACCACTGTCATGAATCACAATTTAAGTATCTGTGTTATACATTGGTCTTAGGTGACCGCTGTGAAAGAGTCATTCAACCCCCAAAGGAGTTGTGTCCTATAGGTTGAGAATGGCTGGGTTAGTGGTACAGCATTATATGAACTTCTAGAATGTTCTTGATTTCTGTTCTAACCTGTCAAATTGCTGCTTTTGGTCAAATTCTACAATGAAAGATTTTGTGTCTCCTTAGTGGCAATATTTTTTACTTTTATATAATATAGGTTCAAATGCCATATTTGTTTAGAACAATCTGCTACCCTTTAACATATGGCTTAGTATAGTAGAAAAATAAAGAAACTTTTCACAGATGCTCAAAAGAAATTGCCTTTTCAGATCTCCTTCTCATCTTCAACTTTCAGAATCCCAAGCTTTCTTTTATACGAAATCCCACAGATGATAAATTGGTGACTTAGGGACACATTTCTACCTTCAAACAAACTTATGAGGACTTATGTCTGAGAGATATTTTTTCCATTTCTCATCATATATGTATTGCAGGTAAATTGAAGTCATTTGGTTCAGAAACCAAATAAATGTATTCTAATTTAAATGACATGTTTGACAACATTAAGGGACCACTTGTGTCTGTCTGTTATCCTTTTGGCAGTGGAAGGAATTAGTAAAGGATAGTCCAAAAAGTATGTAATTACTGTCTGAAATGGGCAGTAAATCAGCACAGTTAGAATTGTTTCTGAATCAGAATTAAAAAATAAAAACAATAAAAGCAAAATAAATCTCCCCCAATGGAAAAATTGCATCAAGCAATATGCAAGAATAAGAATCACCAACAACCAAAGAATACACATGGAGGGACCCATGGTTTCGGCATATATGTGGCAGAGGATGGTGACCTTGTTGGACATCAGTGAGAGGAGCAGCCCTTGGGCCTGAGGTTGTTCGATGCCCCAGTGTAGGGGAATGCCAGGGCAGGAAGACAAGAGTGGGCGGGGGAGCACCCTCATAGTGTCAGGGGGAGTGGAGGTGGGATAGGGGGGTAAAGAAAGGGAGACCTGGAAAGGGAAAATATTTGAAATGTAAATAAAGAAAATATCCAATTTAAAAAAGAAAAGGAAAAAGAGTCTTGTTAGCAGCAAGCTACCTCCTTACATCTTATCCACGTTCCCTACATTATTCAGAATGTTGTAATCTTTCCTATTAGTATTTCAAATAAAGAAGTAAAAATACATATTGTGAAACAATTCTCCTGAAGATAATTAAAAAGTAAACATCCCCCCTTGCCTTTTAAAAGACATCTTAAAGTTCACAGGGTAAAGGTTATTCCGAGAGTCATGTCAGGCCCAAAGGCGGACAGGTTCCTTTCTGAATTACCAGTTAATGTGCTAGATACTCCCTATGTCCTCTCCACAGAGGGCTGTTTTATATTAGCTCATCATCTGCCTATGCTTTTTGTAAACTAAGACCTACTTCCTTTGCTTCTCGAGACAAATGTTTGCTTAGTGTCTACAAATGTGTGCTAACTGTGGTCCCTCAGATATTCATTAGTGTTTAGAGTTTACACTTAAGCAGGACAATGGCCTTGTAAACAAAAATGACCAGTAGCCAAAGGGAACATATAATTGTTTGTAATTAAACAAAAGTGTTGCTGAGTTAATCGAATTCACACATTAATATGCTTTAAGACATCACTGTCTTGTCAAAATGAGGACTTTTAGTTTTAGTCTCTTTGGGATTTTTGTTGTTGTTATTGTTGTTGTTGTTATTTTAATTGGTAATGACAACTAAGCAAATTATGCCCCTGAGATTCTTTAGCTCACTTAAGTATACAATACATAAGCCAAGTATGCTTTGATCAAACTTTTGGTGGAGTAGCCTTTTAACTTTCCCCATGTTCTAATGAACAGCTTGTTACAGGCTCTAGTCTGTTTACACCCTTTGCTCTGAGCTGCCCAGCCCTGTTTCGCTCTTCGTTTTGAATTACAGTACAAACAGACCAAAGCACCATATCTACCCTCCTGTTTACAACTGATTTGCTGTAAGAGTTTTACAATAATTTTACTTGATTATTTTTGCCTCTGCATAAAGGTGAGACCAAACAAGAGAACTCCATAGGATGGATGGCATGTTCAGATAATGGACTACTGTTTGTAGCAAATCAGATTTCTAGAACCCTTGGAAGGTTGTCTGGTGCGAGTTGGATTACCTCCTAGTTTTTCTAAGCCCCAGAGACCTAATTTTTCTTCCCTTTCTTTGAAAAAGAAGAAAATAATAATAATAAGACCCAGTGATAAGAGAATCTAAAGTTATGTCAAACAAATTATGTTTTAGTTATTAGTGGCTAGTTTGTAAATATCAAAGCTCCACTCATTGTATGCCGGGAGCTACATTTGCATGCTGATGAAATGCAAGTTGAGGGCTGTGAACTGCAGGGTTATCTACAGTGCAGCACTGGGAGCCCAGAATCAGACAGTTGGGCATCTGACCGACTCAAGAGTCCAAGCTGCAGACCTCTCCTATTCACTTTCTTTACAACAATTAAAATATGCAAAGTGATAATTTTCCTTAAGTAGCCTTAAATGTGCGATCTATTTAAATGTGAAGAAAATTGCCTGAAGCTTCTGGTGTGAGGGACAAAAAAGAATAAATTATGCAAATAGCAGAAAAGGACTCTACCACTTGAACGCCTAATTTTCCTGTAATAAGCATACTGTTTCATTTAATTTTTTGCCTCTTATTAAAAGTGACAGTTCTTTTGCACTGTCTGATGGTTCTATCTGACACAAGCTAGGGAAATGACTGCTAGAGTAAATGCTAAAGCATTTTGGTAGCTTTTTTAGATGATGGTTACATTCACAAAGTAATTATGCACTGAAGAGTAGAGAAATAAGGTTTAATTACACAGTAATCGCTTCTGATGGACACGGCAGAAGTGTGAACACCGCCAGACTGCAATCCATCAATGACAAACCCCTGGCCACTTTTAATTCCTCCTCATTTGCATCATAACCTCCGCACCAAGTTGCACAAATGCTGTTAAATGTTAATAGGAGCTGTCTCTCCACTCAAAATGAATGCTTAAGCTGTTTCATTTTTTTTTCTCCTCCACCTCAGACCTTCAAAACCAGCTCCTCTCTGAGAGCAGGCATTAAGCACAGAGCATGGTGCGTGGTCACTGTTGTGCTAATTGGGAGCAACACTTAAAGTTTTATCTCTCAAGCGCTAATAATGCACACTGCTGACAAACCAGTGAATAAGTAATGTACTTGCAGGAGAAAGGGGGGTTGGGTGGGTAAAGGCACGCCTAGAATGAAAAATGCAGTTGGGACCGTTGTTCAGTGACTAGCTATTTGATTAGGCCCTGTAGTCATATTTAATCCAGATCCTTGGGGAACATAGACAAAATTACATCTTCATCTCATCAAACATTCAGGCATATTTAAGCATTCAGCTGATCAAGCTTTTATTGTTTCTCTTGCAGCAACATGGAGACTACGTAGTGTTGCACTCGTTGCTCCAGAAGCTGCCAGAGGAAGGGCCTGTAAGCTGTGGGCTTGCTTTCTTGGATCCACTGCGGCAAGGGTATCTAGTAGCTGAGGAATGAAATCACTTTAGACGCTCTGCCCTAATGCCTGAGTTGATAAAAAAACCCAGCCTTCATTTCTATTTGTACAGTCTTTAATATTCTACCTCATTTTCTCTATTTTTTAATGTTCTGCCTTCCACCTTGTATTTAAACCCAGGCCATTTGCTGAGACAGGTCTACATCATTAAACTGCAGATGGTTCTTTTTCTATTAAGCAGCGGGTATCATTTTTGTCCTGACAGGAGGAGGCTCCACCTGCCGCCAGCCCACCAATGCTTCCAGCTGACTGCTTTGCAGAACAGGAAAGGTAATTTGTAAGCAGTGTGCCAAGTTTAACAGTAGACTCTAAGAAGTGACAAAAGAGCCATTTTCTGCATGAAGATTGAGAATTATCAACACCTTTCGGTGCATAATAGTTAAGCCTTTATCACTCGAGGAGCTGCGGATAAGGTTAAGAACACTAGACAAACTGCTCATTAGTGGAAAGGTTTGCCTTTTCCATTAAAGACTGCTAGGGACTGGAGTTACTCGGGAGAGCAATGGAGCCCTGGCATTTGGAAAGAATGAGCTGATTGGTACACACGAAGGAATATTAGAAAAGGAGACCTGGAAGGTTCTAATAATATTAGTAAGGTTTTCACAGTCTTAAAAAATGATAAGCCTTTTAGATATATTCCAAAGCTGTGTGAGCTGGGAGGTAAGGCTTTAGCTCAGAAGTTATACGATCTAGGTATGCTCTGTCTTGTATCTTACTGTATGACTGTGTGACCTTGGGTAAGTAATTTTATGTGTGTATGAATTGGGCATGAAACAGCAGGAATCATTAGTTTTCATCAGTAAACAGTATAAATCAGTTGACCACATCTCATTCAGCAATAAACAGATAGTAAATATGAAAGAACAAATCTCATTAGCACCCAGACTTTCCTTCTGTGCTGGCAAGATGATAAGGAATTATAAACTGAAATTTATTATCTTTACCTTCATAACATCTGTGTGAGCACAGAAATGAGATTGGTGTGTATATCTCTGTGTAGTACACATGTGTATATGAGTGTGTGTGTGTGTGTGTGTGTGTGTGTGTGTGTGTGGGTGTATGTATGTATGCTTAGAGACAGGGAAGGATGGACATCAGTTCTGATCTATCACTCCCCACCTTATTCACTTAAGAGAGTGTCTCTCACTGGACCTGGTTCTACTTTGGTAGAGAGTAAGCACCAGCAAACCTCTTGCCTCTACCCCAAGTTGTCCTGGGGTTACACATTCCATCTGTAAGTACAGGGAATGGAGTCTTGGGCTGAAATCCTCATTTGTGCTTAGTAAGATCTCTTAACCAGCTGGGCAGTGGTGGCGCACGCCTTTAATCCCAGCACTTGGGAGGCAGAGGCAGGAGGATTTCTGAGTTCGAGGCCAGCCTGGTCTACAAAGTGAGTTCCAGGACAGCCAGGGCTACACAGAGAAACCCTGTCTCAAAAAAACCAAAAAAAAAAAAAAAAAAATCTCTTAACCTGCTGAGCTGTCTCTCCATCCAACAATTGGTGTTTCATATATGTGCCATAAGTGTTTCATATAAATAAGATATGGTAAATAGTAACTTCCATGGAGCTTATTAATAATGTACCCTTATGTGTAAGAGTGTTGAGGGTCATATCAGGAGGATAATGTCATATATGTACATGTATGTGAACTATACAAGGGTACATATGACTAACCATAAAGTTTATGTGTTTTACTATACTTTGTGGTGGAGTTACTCTCTTTGTGTGAAAAAGAGCAATCATAACCAATTTCTGACTCCATTTCCGTCCTACACTGACTGCATGAATTTAGTCTTATTCATCAATCTCTCTTTTGCCTACTTGTGTTCTTGAAATCCCATAAGGGAGACCAAGGCTTAACTCCTATCACTCTAAAAACAGCTCAGCCTGCCAATGATATCAAGGCAATATTGGGGAACTGTCCTTAGAAGCAAATATGGCTCTCTACTTAATTCACTGCAAAAAAGCATTGCATTTAAAATTCCTGTGCTCATTTTATAAAATGATGGCTATCCTAGCAGACCTATTCTTGCTACTTCTCAATGAAATGCTTTCAGAACAATGTTCTTCTCAGACATGCATCACCACAAGTACTATAGAGCAAAACTGGAGTAAAGTGCACCATTCTGTGTCAAAATTGCATTCATACGATAAATGCATGTCAGAAGGTTCCTTACTTTTTTTAATATTTCTCCATGTAGGAGAAGGCAAGCCAGTGAAACATCAGCAGGGTCATCAGTTCTGACTCATGGCTGGATCGGGTTGAAAAGGAAGACAAGAAATGACAATTTCGAGAAGAGATTTGCGGAAAGCAGCAAAGAAAGACTATAGAGTAGCTGAATGTAGCAAAGTGGGATGAGACCTACCAGTGAGGACCCTGTATAGTGAAGAGAGTCAAAGCTTCCCCCTTTTTCTTCATTTAGTTACCTGAACAATAATGCAATCATGCTACGAGTCTCCCTTCAGAATTCTCTGCAGCACATACCTAAACTCTGTCCTGGAACCAAGTCAGGTGGTCCCTACTCCAGGAAGTCCATGTTTCATGATCTATCAACAGTAGTCAAGTTGTCAAGGCAGTTTCTTTTCTCTTGATGAGCAACTATGCCAATGTAAAAATCTAGGTCTCCCCCATCACGTGACAACTGTGCTACCAGCCTACAGAATAAGTATTGATAGATTTGACTCACCGAAAATATTGCATGATCATCTCATTAATGCAGGTATCATCTCGAGCTTCATATGTTTATATACCACCTGACTCTAACTTCTTTTAAATCAGCCCTTCTTGTATACCACACTGTTCTCTGTGTACAATTGTGTATGTTTAGTATTCCAGGACTCAAGCGCTGTAAACAGTCTTTCTATGAAGGCGCTGGCAAGCAGAGAACAAGGAAACAGTATTAGAGGAGTCCCTAGTAAATCCTAATAGTGAGAGTGGCAGGCTCTGAAAACCAGCATGCTGCTGTTTGAAGGAGAGAGATCTGTGATAGTGGAAATCTGGCTGTGGGTGACAGGGGCTACAGCTCCGACTGTTTAACGTCATAGTTACGGTTGGTGCAGCTGGATGAGTGCTGAGGACTGAACTGTACATAACTGGGGAGAAAGAAGTAAAATTTACAACCAAACCAGGCGTGATGGCACATGGCTTTAATCCTAGAATACAGGAAGCAGAAAAAAAGCAGATCTCTGTGACATAGAAGCTAGGCTAATCTGCCTAGCAAGTTCCTGTCCCTCTAGAGCTACAGAGCAGGATTCTGTTGTAAAGACATGAAAATTGCATTAAAAAAGGTTAAAAACATTTAAAAATTGTTTTTCAATACAACACAACCCCTTATACATGAAAAGAAACCACAACAATTCTGATGTGTATTATCATGTGTATTATGTGAATTTTGAGATTTTAAAATTGATAATATGCATTCATATATAGTCTATATTATTTAGCATAACCAAGCATTCACACTTTAAACCTAAAGAGACAATTAAAGGTAAGCTTGATTCATGATTTCCAATTACAACTGAAAACCATGTGAATAAATGCCGTTTTACACTATTAATATGTGTGATCGAGACAGTTTCTAGAAACTTCAGAATAGAGAGTAAAATTCTGCCATGAGTTAATGTCTAAGTCTGCCTTCGACCCGTTCTGTATTATGAAGCCACCAGTGAACTTAGAGATGACTGAGTCAAAGGCATTACACAAGTACAAAGTAGTACACGTATTATTAACCTTTCCCTGGTTGTTTCCTCATCTGTAATATGGGGTTAATGATATTTCTGTACCTCACAAGAATGCTGTGTGAATTAATGTTTGTAAAGCCCTTTAAGATCCACGGATGAAAGATGCCATAAAAGTCCAAAGGTGGTAATATTATAGTTATTGAAATTGGAAACACCAATAATGCTGGGAACTGAATATCTATTTGGTTGCAAGGCACCTGGTACATTATGAATTCATGGGCACTTACAGAAACTTACCACTTCAAAATTAATGTTTTGAGTCATACATATATACATATATCCTTAAGATATATATTTAAAACAATATACCAAATGGTTGTGATTTGTTCATAACTGACAAAAATACAGTATTAGTACATTTCATGTTCATTTCTCATTACAGTAAGTGCATCTGTAGAAGGCAGTATATCTATACTCAAAATTATATAATATTAGATTGGTTGTTCAGAGACAGGCAGTAAATGACATGCTAAAAATATTAAGATGATTTAATGAAATAATTATCTGTACTTTTCTTATTATGGATTTGTTTTTTCATTTAAATTTTGAATCGACTTGGAGAGTTATAAATATTAAGCACAAAGGTCCTAACAATAATCTTTCTGAGGAGGGAAAATAATGCATTTTATCAGCCGACACCTTCTGTCAACTAAATTTTATGTGGGTATTAAGTATTTCTATAAAAACTCAAAAGATATTTTTTTTTCCAAATCACTGAAATTTGAAACAGGAAAATAAAATAAGTTTTTTGATACTGAAACTTTTACTTAAACATGATCTCTTTGTATCTATCTGCCAATTGATCTCCTATCCACTCATCAACAACTTAATAATCATTTGAGCCACATTAAGTATGGAAACTTAAAATTACAGAATCCATGTGTTCATATACATGTGGAGGTGCTGTGTAAACATATAAGAACCAGCATAGCTAACCTTCTCATGGCCTCAGTTTAAGGAACTGCAGACGGCATGTTAGAATTTGTAATGACTTCTGTCCTAATTTTGTTATAAAAGCAATGTTATTAATTTTTTTGAAAGTGACTGTCAAAGAAGGAAAAATGAGTTTGAAACTCTGAAAGATAAAAATAAAGACTGATCAGCTAGAATTAAACTGCAGAAGTGAAGTTGGTATGCAAAGGCATTCTTTTTATTGTCAAATGGGAAGAAAAGGGTAGTTAAAGGGAGGACTCATTATCTTTCATCATAATGTGGGGCCAATTATCGCACACACACAGTTTTTTTTTTCAAATCATATTTTAGAGATGTTCTTAGATTTAATTAAAAGAAAGCACTATTTGGTCTTTTAATCCATTGAAATGTGATTTCCAACTGAGTAAAGAAAAGGTTAACTTCAGATGATGGTGCCAAAGCAGTCAAGCAAAAAATCAACAGAGTTCACAGGTAAGCCAGCGAGTCAAGCAAATGTTATATTTAGAAAGTCAAGAGCTTTGTTTTGGCTGTTTTAGAGGTTTTCCCCAATTTATGAGAGGTTCAAGGTTACCACGTTCAACACCAGAGCTCAAAGTCATTCCATGGTTTATTCAATATTCAAGCTCCAAGATTTAAATGTGTAGTACAAAGAGAAATCTGAAACTGGGGGCTACTGAGTTGGTAAGAGGAAAGGCAAATTATAGTAAAGGTCACATAGGCCAGTGTATTTGAAGGAGGATAATAAGCATAAAACTATATTTAGAGATAGAAAATTAAGGAGTGCTATAGTATGTTTAACATCTTATCCAAAATACAAGCTTTTGCACTTATATTTATAAGTGTGATAGTTCCTGGACAATGCTTATAACAGGTAGCAAAAAACCATAATATTGTGTGACCCACAATATGGATCTTATATAAGTTTTGTTTCATCTGTGCTCTTGAATTCTGATTTCACCAAAATTTTGTTTTTAAATCCATAAACTCCATATTTACTACTTGGCAAAACAGTGGTGTCCAGAGTGACAAAGTTTGCTAGAGCATAAGAAGCAATGATACTTCACATAATATTTTTATTTTGACTAATTTATAAATATATTGTTTTAAAAATCCTAACAATCATACTACATTAATTTTATTTATTCTCTCTCTCTCTCTCTCTCTCTCTCTCTCTCTCTCTCTCTCTCTCTCTCTCTCTCTCTCTCTGTGTGTGTGTGTGTGTGTGTGTGTGTGCATGTGTTTCATTCAAGGGCCACAGTGTTGGAGAGGCAGTCATAGGATAGCATGAAAGAGTTGGTTGTCTCCATCTATCATGGAGTCCCAGGGATCCATTCCTGGTGGTCAGGCTTGGTAGCAAGTACCTTTATCCACAGAACTCACCACTGCACCCCTCTTCACAAAATCCTTGTAGATGAAAGAATAATTCTGTGTGCATAGCATTATTGGATTCCAACAGGATGTGTTGCAATGTTTTAAGACATTATTTCTTAATATAATATTTGTAAAAAAAGTTAATTCTGATTTGCATTTCCCTGATGACTAAGGATGTTAACATTTCTTTCGGGGCTTTTTGGCCATCCAAGTTTCCTCAGTTGAGAATTCTCTGTTTAACTCTGTTCCCCATTTTTTAATAGATATATTTGATTATCTGGAGTCTAACATCTTAAGTTCTTTGTATATATTGGATATTAGCCCTGTATCAGATGTAGGATTGGTAAAGATCTTTCCCAACCTGTTAGTTGCCATTTTGTCCTATTGGCAGTGTCCTTTGCCTTACAGAAGCTTTGCAATTTTACAAGGTCCCATTTGCTGATTCTTGATCTTAGAATATAAGCCATTGTTTTCTATTCTGGAGAATTTCCCCTGTGCCCATGTATTTGAGGCTTTTCCCCACATTCTCTTCTATTAGATTCAGTGTATTTGCTTTTATGTCTTTGATCCACTTGGACTTGAGCCTTGACAGGGAAATAAGAGTGGATCAATTTGCATTTTTCTACATGCTAACCATCAGTTGAACCACCACCATTTGTTGAAATTGCTGTCTTTTTTTTCCACTGCATGGTTTTAGCTCCTTTGTCAAAGATTAGTGACTATAGGTGTGTGGGTTCATTTCCGGCTCTTCAGTTTCATTCCATTGGTCTATTTGCCTGTCATTATTTTATCACTATTGCTCTGTAGTACAGGTTGAGGTCAATGATGGTGATTCCCCTAGAAGTTCTTTCATTTTTGAGAATATTTTCGCTATCCTGTTTTTTTTTTGTTGTTGTTGTTATTACAAATGAATTTGAGAATTGCTCTTTCTAACTCTACAAAGAATTGAGTTGGAATTTTGGTGGAGATTGCATCGAATCTATAGATGCTTTCAGTACCACTTCACACCAGTCAGAATGGCTAAGATCAAAACTCAGGTGACAGCAGATGCTGGCAAGGATGTGGCAAAAAGAAGAGCACTCCTCCATTGCTGGTGGGATTGCAAGCTGGTACAACTACTCTGAAAATCAGTCTAGCAGTTCCTTAGAAAATTGAACATAGTACTACCTGAGAACCCAGCTATACCACTCCTGGGGATATACCAAAAAGATGCTCCAACATATAACAAGGGTACTTGCTCCACTATGTTCACAACAGCCATATTTATAATAGCCAGAAGCTGGAACAAACCAAGATGTCCCTCAACAGAGGAATGGATACAGAAAATGTGGTATATTTACACAATGGAGTACTACTCAGCTATTAAAAACAATGAATTCACAAAATTTGCAGGCAAATAGATGGAACTTGAAAATATCATCCTGAGTGAGGTAACCTAATCACAAAAGAACACACATGGTATGCACTCACTGATAAGTGGATATTAGTCCCAAAATTCAGATTATCCAAGATAAAATTGACAGTCCATATGAAGCTCAAGAAGATGAAAGACCAAAGTGTAGATGCTTCAGGGCTTCTTAGAAGGGGGAACAAAATACTTACAGGAGGAAATATGGAGAAAAAGTATGGAACAGAGACTGAAGGAAAGGCCATCCAGAGACTGCCCCGCCTGGGGATCCATCCAATTTACAGTTACCAAACTCTGATGCTATTTCAGATTCCCTGAAGTGCCTGCTAATGGGAGCTTGATATTGCTGTCTCCTGAGAGGCTCTGCCAGAGCCTGACAAATACAGAGGGGGATGTTTGAAGTCAGCCATTGGACTGAGTACAGGTCCCGGTTGACTGAACGAGCTGAGGGGGTTTGCTGTCCCATGGAGGGAGCAACAGTGTCAACAGACCAGACCACCCACCAAACAGTACACATGGAAAGACCCATGGCTCTGGCCACATATGTTGCAGAGGATGGCCTTGTTGGCATTAGTAGGAGGAACGGCACTTGGGTCTGTGGGGGTTTCCTATTTCAAAGTTTGCTTATTAAATATACTTGATTATCATAATTAAAAAAACAGATATCTTTTGCACAATATAATATCCTTGCACATCTTCTTAAATAAAATCGATAATTATTCTTATATATTTTCCAGCTCTAATGATTACTTCTTAAGTGAATTTTAATTCTCCGCAGATTGATGCTATTGAAGAGGTCATATACGATGATATTATTCCTTATGATATTTATTCCTAATGGTCTTGTTTTTCAGGATATAATCCTTAACCAGCAGCAACAGTGCTACCTGGGAAAATGTCTAAAATGTAAAATCTGATGTTCTCTTACCAAACTTGCTGAAGGTGTGGGACCTAGCAGTCTTTTAAAAAGAGTTCTAGATCATTCTGATGCAGGTCTATAAACTTCTTTAGGTCTGAAAATAAGTCATGGATCTCATTTCTGCAAATCAAATGAAATTTGTGTGTATCACATCTCCTAAGATTTTCCTCCTATATCAAGATGTGCTTTAGTTGACAAACTTTTTCTTTTGTATCTAAGAGACTTATGGTCTATTAAGTGTAGCCCAAACCTTCTGAAAATAGGAAGTGTTATTGGCTTATATAATAAACATCATGACTTGATTCCAAATTCTTCATCTGTATTATTATCACTGTTATAAAGAAGTCCATTATACTAATAATATATTATATACTGTATACTACCAGTAATATATCTCAATACTATTCCCATCAAAATTCCAACACAAATTTTGCATATATTGAAAGAGGAATTCTCAACTTCATATGGAAAAACAAAACAAAACAAAATAAAAAACAACCCAGGGTAGCCAAAACAATTCTGAACAATAAAAGAGCTTCTGGAGGAATCGTCATAAAAACCCATAAATAAACCCATACACCTTCAAACACTTGATTTTTTATAAAGAAGCCAAAATCATGCAGTGGAAAAAAGAAAGCATCTTCAACAAATGATGCTGATCTAACTGGATGTCTGTCTGCATGTAGAAGAACGCAAATTGGTCCATATTTATCACCCTGCACAAAGCTTAATTCCAAGTAGATCAAGGACCTCAACATAAAAGCAGATATACTGAATATAATGGAAGAGAAAGTAGTAAGTAGCCTTGAGCACATTGTTACATGAGAAAATTTCCTGAACAGAACACCAATGACTTGTGCTCTAAGATCAACAATAGACAAATTGGACCTCATAAAATTACAAAGCCGGGCAGTGGTGGTGCACGCCTTTAATCCCAGCACTTGGGAGGCAGAGGCAGGTGGATTTCTGGCCAGCCTGGTCTACAGAGTGAGTTCCAGGACAGCCAGGGTTACACAGAGAAACCCTGTCTTGGAAAAAAAAAAAAGAAGAAGAAGACAACATAAAATTACAAAGCAAAAGACTTGTCAATAGGACAAAGCAGCAGCCTACATATTAGGAAAAGACCTTCACTAACCCCACACCTGACAGAGGGCTAATATCTATAATACATAAAGAATTTAAGAAGCTAGACTCTAAAATCCAAATAACTCAATTAAAAATGGGGCACAAGCCTAAACAGAGAATTCTCAACAGAGGAAACTCAAATGACCAAGAAGAACTTAAAAAATTATTCAATATCCAGAGTCACCAGGGAAATGCAAATCAAAATAACTCTGAGATTCCTCTTTACACCAATCAGAATGACTAAGATAAAATACTTAAGAGACAGCAGATGTTGGAGAGGATGTGCAGAAAGGAGAACACTCCTCAGTTGCTGGTGGGAGTGAAAACATGTAAAAATACTCTAGAAATCAATCTGGCAGTTCCTCATAGAATTAGAAATAGTTCTATCTGAAGACCCAGCTATACTACTGCTAGGCATATACCCAAAAGATGCTCTACTGTATCACAAGGACACATGCTCCACTACGTTCATAGTAGCTTTATTTGTAATAGCCAGAAACTGGAGGCAACCCAAATGTCCCTCAACTGAGGAATGGATACAGAAAATATGGTTCATTTATACAAAGGAATACTATTCAGCTATTAAAAACAAGGACATCATCACTTTTGTAGGCAAGTGGATAGAACTAGAAAATATAATCCTTAATGAGGTAACCCAGACCCAAAAGGATATGTATGACAGGAGCCTACCATGGCTGTCTCTGAAAGGCTCTACTAGCACCTAACTGAGACAGATGCAGATACAGCCAAGCACTGGAATGAAGTTGGGGAGCCCTATGGAAGAATTTGGGGGAAAGATTGAAGGAACTGAAAGGGATATCAACCCCATAGAAAGACCAACAGTGTCAACTAACCTGGACCCCTGGGAATTCCCAGAGACTAAGATACCAACCAAAGCACATACACAGGATGGTACGAGGCCCTCTGCACTTATTTAGCAGAGGACTGCCTTATGTAGCCTCTGTAGAAGAGGATGTGCTTAATCCTGTAGAGATTTGATACCCAAGAATGAGGGATACCTGGTGGGGGGCACCCTCTTAGAGGTGAAGGGGAAAGGGAATTGAAGAGAGATCTCTGTGAAGGGGCCCAGGAGAGGAGGCAACATTAGGAATGCAAATAAGTAAAAGGATTAATTAATAAAAATAAAATAAATTTTCCTTAAAAAAAACAAAAACAAAAAAACCATGATAGCTATCTTGCTGTTAACCCTGGCATTGAGTAAGCAGACTACTTGGAACACTATTTCAGTTTTAAGAATAGTTATTACTCCCTTAATCAATGTGTTCTTTAAGAATGACACATTGTCAGGTATGTTTTGGGCAATACAAGTTAAGATTGGTTGACCATATGGAACTATAACAAATCTATTGCAGTATTGCCAATTCCTGAGACTATTTTTCTAATTTTTTACTGGAGAAGTCATATTGTTTATCATCATTGAAAGACTAGAACTAATCAACTACAGGACCAAATTTAATAATAAATCTTAAATTCCTTGTTATGGGCTAGAAGACATTAAATAGTATCCATATTTATGTAAAGAAGACTATGTATAAATACTAAGTATATATTCATATAAATATATATGTAAAACATATGTGTAATATATAATATTGAGATTGGAGTAGCTAAATATATATATATACATGTATCTATATGCACATATGTGGGATATGTATATATATTTATATATATATACACATACTTGTGTGTGTGTATGTGTGTGTGTGTGTGTGTGTGTATTTAGCTACTCCAATCTCAGTGGCCCTTTTACTGTTTTTAGAAAATTCTCTAAATGTACTACATGTATTACAAACATGTTTTTCAAATTTTCCTTTTCCTTCTAGTTAGAGAGCATAACCTATTGTCTTCATTTCATTCTTAAATCATTTAACTCTTTTTTGTCATATCATGTTATAATAGTCATCTTCCCTGATCACCAAGGACTAACTAAGCTGCTTGCATAATTACATTCTATCCACTCATCTAGCTTTACCTTTCTTCACTACTAGGAAGTGATTTTATTATGACGATTTCTATTCTATCTCTTCTCCACTAGAGTAATTGCTCACATAACGACAAGAAATATGTATATGTATAGTTGATTTTCCTATCCATAGTGCGTACAGTCATGTGAAGCTTGTAACATAAGTTCAATAAACCTAAGCATCTGATAGCACTATAAATCTTATTTTTTAATATGTCCACTCCTGCATAAGGCACTGTCATCAGGAAATCATAGAAGCATGTTTGGTTTTCTGAGGATTTTCAGAGTATGGGCTCCAACAGTCAGTTGTTCTCTATATGATTTATTTTACTTTGAGTGTTGTTGGGTTTCTTCAACATTATACACCTAAAGACAATATTAGTGGGTATACTGTTATTTTTTTAATTCCATAATTTTAGTTCTTTACATCATTGTTATAGTTCCAGTCAAAGATTTTTGTCTCTATGTGTTTCTAACCTTAGTGTTTGTGCAATTACTTAGTCCTTAAGACTAGAAATCTTGCAAAGCTTCAAGGTGCATCAAGTCATGCAAATTCAATACTAGTGATTTGACGCAAATCTCATTTCTTTCTAATCATTTTCCATGATATGTCATTATCTTGGGTCTTATTGCATGGTTGATTAATATACTTACAAAGGATTGAGCGTGTGCATACAAAATACCGTAATATGAAACTCTCACACGTCTGTAATGGTATTTGGATGTGATCATACTGGTAGTGATACATCAAAGGGTTAGAGTTATTATGAATGGAGTCAGCATTCTCCTGAAAGGCCCAAAACTGACATGCTTTTATTTTGAGGGTGGATTTATTAACTTTTTCTTTTTTTGTATATGAATGAGTACCCAGTCACTGTCTTCAGATACACCAGAAGAGGGCATCAAATCCCATAACATATGGTTGGGAGCCACCATGAGGTGGCCAGGAATTGAACTCAGAACCTCTGAAAGAGCAGTCAGTGCTCTTAACCACTGAGCCACCCCTCCAGCACCCAGCACTTTCTCTCATATAAGGTTGCAATGAGGAGTCTTCAGCCTGGACCCCTGAATACAACACAAAACCTTGCTGAGGCCCCAGTATTTTCATCTTTGACTTCTTATTTTACCAACTGTGAGGAACAAATGTGTTTATTTGTCATATGCCGCCTAGTCTATGTAGTACTTGCTTACTGGTCTGAATAATGGTATTAACACAGCCTTGGTGAGTTATCACTGAATCATTCTAACACCTGTGGGTGGCGTCTCTTTTGGGTCATCACATCTTCACATCTTCCATCATCATAATCTATCTTAATAAACATTGTTTGTCTTTTTGACAGTGTCTTTTGCCTTGTAAAAAGACAAAGCGGCAACCAACTAACTGGGAAATGATCTTTACCAACCCTACATTCGACAGAGGGCTAATATACAATATATACAAAGAACTCAAGAAGTTAAACTCCAGAGAGGCAAGTAACCCTATTAAAAAATGGGGTACAGAGCTAAACAAAGAGTTCTCACCTGAAGAATATCTAATGGCTGAGAAGCACCTAAAGAGATGTTCATCATCCTTAATCATTAGGGAAATGCAAATCAAAACAACCCTGAGATTCCATCTCACACCAGTCAGAATGGCTAAGATCAAAAACACAGGAGACAGCAGTTGTTGGCGAGGATGTGGAGAAAGAGGAACACTCCTCCACTGCTGGTGGAATTGCAAGCTGGTACAACCACTCTGGAAAGCAGTCTGGTGGTTCCTCAGAAAACTGGGCATGACACTCCCGGAGGATCCGGCTATACCACTCATGGGCATATACCCAGAGACTTTACCTGCATGCAATAAGGACACATGCTCCACTATGTTCATAGCAGCCTTATTTATAATAGCCAGAAGCTGGAAAGAACCCAGATGTCCCTCAATGGAGGAATGGATTCACAAGATGTGGTATATTTACACAATGGAATACTAGTCTGCAATTAAAAACAATGAATTCATTTCCTAGGCAAATGGTCAGAACTTGAAAATATCATCCTTAGTGAGGTAGCCCAATCACAAAAGAACACACATGGTATGCAGTCACTGATAAGGGGATATTAACCCAGAATCTCGGAATACCCTAGACACAATTCGCATATCAATAGATTTCTAAGAAGATGGAAGGAGAGACCCCTGGTCCTGGAAAGACTGGATGTAGGGGAACGCCAGGACAGAGAAACAAGAGGGGGTTGAATGGAGAAAACAGGGAGGGAAGGGGGCTTATGGGACTTTCGGGAGGGAGGAAGCGGGAAAGGGGAAATGATTTGGAATGTAAATAAAAAAAACTTAGAAAATAAAAAAAAATGATTATCAATGCAAAAAAACCAAACATTGTTTGTTACTAGTACTGTATCAGTTTTGACCTCCATGTCTTTTCATAATAAACTTTCTAGAATTCTCTGCTTTTCTTATTTCCAAATTAAGTTTTCACTAATTTCTCAATGATGAATTTAAGTAGCATTTCCTTTAAAAGGTATTCTTTAATTGACCTGTCAAATGTAATTATTTTATTCTCTTTTAATTCAGTGCATATTGATTACACCTCTCTTCTCCTTTGGATTATAGTTAACAAATGCCTGTTTTTGTTATTGTCCAGAGAGTATCTTGAAACACAGAACTATATCTTCTCTATCTCTTTATTTGTTTGTATTTCTTACTGTAATAATTAGTCAATAAATGTAATACATATATTGTAAACATTTTTTAGATGAGTTTGCTCCAGACAATTAATAATATTGGCTCATTTTTTTTTCTGACAAATCTAGAGAATCTGTGAGAATTTTCTAAAGATTCAGACAGAGATGAAGCAGTGACCCCACACCTCCACAGTAGCACCTTGCCTTTTAGAATGGTTTCAAAAGTATTCATTGAAGATTTTGCACAGCCTCAACTGCACAGTCATTGATCTCAAAGTATCAAAGACAAAGTCTCTAGATTTGCTATTCTGATTTTTTATGACCCATGATTGACGTTCTTATACATATACAGATAGGCATGGCAATTTGGGCGAACATTGTCCTGAGTTAGAACACTTAAACCTAAGAAAAATCTAGAAGCATAATTTGTTGACAGATCACATTTTTTGTTTGAGAATCTTAGTAAGTTGCAGCATTTTTACAAGATCAAACACAATATGTTTCATTAAGAATGAGGTATTACTATTTTTAGGATAGCTAGTATCTCTACCTCCAAGCATTTTGTTAAACTCTTGGGTATAAATTGATATCAAAGGGGCTTGGTACAATCTCTCCAGCTATATTCATCCTAAGAGTACTAACAAAGACTACCAGAATTCTTTGATTGAAAAGAAAGAATGCTACACAATGGTTTTAGATGCTTCCCTATTGAGATTTAAAATGTACCCAGGTTGGAGAAGTCCAGACTGCAGCATAGATGACCTTATGATTCTATATTTAGAAAAAAAAAAGATGAATGCCAAGAAACTCTATATCTATTTCAAGTTTTGAAAAAAAATCAGTTTCTGGAGTTTATGTTCTTCTTGCCAGAATAGATTAACAAAAAAATTTTAAATACTCTTTTGTAATATTCAGAGAGTTTAGTGGTGTGGTATAGGCATTCTCCTCCATAATGTCAATATTTTGGTGGGGAATTCATCTACTAAGACCTCCTGCTATGAGGAAGAGTAGAACAAAAACCTAGATGCCTTTTGTTTCATCAGCATAACATAGCAACTACATGTCTCTAAACCCTAAGCAGCTAACTAACAAATGGGAGCAACTCATTTTCCACCGATGATTAACATCTTACACAGAATAGAGCACCAATCTATTCTTCCTGTAGCTACTTTTAAATTTAGGTTTCCTTTTTCCCTCATTTCCTCCCTCCCTCCCATTCTCTGTTTCCTCACTTGCTTTGTTCCTTCCTGCTTTCACATTTAAAATTTATTTTCTCAATTTATCCTTTGAAAATGTTCATATATGTAAACAATGAAAACTGTTCATTTCCAGCCTCAAACCCAGCTCTCCATAGCAGGAAGTCCTTTTCTTCCTCACCTCCAGCTGTTCCTAGATACTCTGACAACATTATTCTCTCCCAACTTCATGTCCTGCTTTTCATCTCATATTATTCCACTCAATTAATGTTGACCATATGTGCATGTAAGTAAGGTAACAAATGGTTGCAGGTTCTCATTCTTAGGTTGGTTCTGGCTTCAGTTTTTCTGCTTTGAGTATCTATCTTGGAGCACAAGTAGAAGCCATGAAACTAGAAAAGCGCTGCTTGGGGGAACAGATACAATAATCAAAGGGGAAAATACATTTCTCTCTCTCTCTCTCTCTCTCTCTCTCTCTCTCTTTCTTTCTCTCTCTCTCCTCCCTCCCTCCCTTCTTTCCTTTCTTTCTTCCTTTCTTTTGGCAAAGTAATCTAAACAGGCCTTAAACTCATTAGCCCTTAGTTTTCCAGTTTTGGAACTTTTTAAATAATTTAATATTTTCTATTTATTATTTTTGATTGGTTGTATTTGAACCAGGGCCCTGTTATACAGTGAGGGCCGTCTTTGAAATCTCCATGTAGCTGAGGCTAGCCTTGTACTTGAACCAGCCTTCCTTCTTCATCTTTACAAGTGGTAGAGGTAGAAGAAGTGTCAGCACACATGACTCATTATCTGTGTTTCCAAAAGTGAACTTGATATTTGTGAGTTCTTATATTGGGTAGAGGGAAATACAAAACATATTTACCTTTATGTAATATTGGTGATATAAATTTGTAGTTGATATTAAATTACTTCTAATTGCCTGACTGTATTAGTCAGGGTTCTCTAGAGTCACAGAACATATAGGTAGTTTCTATATAGTTAAGGAATTAGTCAATGACTTACAGCTTGTATTCCAACTACACAACAATAGTTAGCAGTACTTGTGGATGGAAGTCCAAGGATCTAGCAGTTGCTCAGTCCCACAAGGCAGGCCAGGAAAAAGCCAGAGTAAATCTTCCTTCTTCCAATGTCCTTATATAGGTCTCCAGCAGAGGATGTGGCCCAGATAAAAGGTGTGTGCCACCGAGCCTTTAATTTCAGATGACCTTGAACTCAGAGATCTCCTAATCTTAATCTTCTGGAATTCAGAGTCACTATGCTTCAAGATCTCCATGCCAAGATCCAGGTCAGAAACTTGTAACTCTGAGCCTCCAAATTAGGATTATAGGTGAGCCTTCCAATTCTTGATTAGTTCATTCCAGAATTAGTCAAGCTGACAACCAGGAATAGCCACTACACTGACATTGCTGATATTTTGGAAAAGGTTAATTTTTCTAACAAAATATTGGTTGTATCAGCAAGGCTTCTCAATGTAAGTTACTTATATGGAAATACTAAATATTTGGCACAGAACTGCATGGCTGCCACCATAATTCAGTAAGTAAAGGTGCCTGGCACTGAGCCTAATGACCTAGTTCCATTCCTAGGGTCCATGGTGAGAAGACAGAAGGACTCCTGCAAGCTGTGCTCTCACTGCACATGCGCACCCCTAAAATAATAAACAAATTTTAAAAATGTAATAGAACGGAGTTCATAAAATACCTGAGAGGATTACATTGTAGCTTTACAGTAAATATTGCCCATGATCAACATGGGCAGAGAATTGATGCCCAGCATTGTATACACGTTTTAGCTTCGTGATAGATATTTGCCCATGATCAACATGGGTGGAGATTTGATGACCAGTGTTTTATAAAATACCAAAGAGAGGCTGTAAAACATCCAACCATTCACTCGCAGCTAAAGCAAGTAGGAGAAATAAAAACAGAAGTACCAACGCAGAGAGACGAGATTGTATGGGATGTACTGAAAGGGAGCTGGAGATCATTTGAAAGATACTAACCAAGTCAAACAGACAGGCAGCTTCATGGAATAGAAACCCCTCAGAAGAGAGACGCTGGAAGAAATTCAGATCAGATTTAGCATTGCCGGTAAGGTGCTGGAAAGGCGAGCCTCACAACTTCTGGAATGCCAGAAAGTGAAAAGAGCAGATAGAGTAAAAGGACAAAATTTATTATCAGTTTCCCGAGAAGACTGAAGACAGGGTTAATATAGAGTTTTTCTCCGATGTAAGGGGCACTAGGCGACTAACCCTGATTTTACTACCAAATAGATCTAGCAAGAGAGCGATAAAGCAGACTTCACCCCCAGAGACCCACTCTGGGAGCTGCTGATAGCTCTTCAGAGAGAGAATCCTGGGTAGGATGCAAATTACCATGGTGGTTTGTCATACAAAAATTATACAGGATTACCAAAATAATAAAAAAAAATTTATAAAAATTTATGTGCATATGTATTTCTAGACCTTATAAAGGGTTTTTTAAAATTCTCCTTATTTCATTGTCAACTCATCTAAAGATCAACATTTTTTTCTCTCCCATAAAAAATTTTATTACTAATTGTTGGATACTCTGAATTTGGCCTTTGCAAGTTTTGGTCCATGTTAACAAGTGTATTTTATCCTGGATAGTTCTATTTCTCACTAAATAAAATATTTGTTTGCATTAATGCTGACTAAATTACAGCTTGTTTTCTTTTGCTGCTGTCTGTCACGATACAATGAAAAGACGCTTACTGACTCCAGGAATGTGCAAAGCCTTGCCTTACTATCTTACATCACTGGAATTCTGGGCTTCGAGTGTGAGCAATAACAACAGTAGTGGCAAGAACTGGAAGAGATGGTTTTCATAAAATGTAGCAGTTTTCAAAGATTATTATGATCTTTAATACCTAACTGAAACAAGAGCACAATAAAATGAATTCCATCCCGTATGTGCTTTTGGAGACTATATAAACCATTTAGTATTACATGCCTTTAACCATTGAATGCTTATTTTATTAAGAAGCTCACTAAGCAGACAACCTGTATCCTATGGGAACCCGAGTGAAATGCAGATTTCTACTGACAAAATTTCCATGCTCCCTTAAGAGTTTGAGAAGTGCTGCTGCAGTCTGTGGCTATTGTCTATACTCTGCATGCCTCAGTTTTGTATGGAGGAAAGCAGGGTCTTTGCAGGTCTACTTGTATTGTTGGATACTCATTTGTAACACACCCTTGAGCAGAAGCCTCAAGTTGAATGTGCCCATCTGTAAAAGTGCTAACATACCATTGTAATTGTGTCCTGAGCTAATTTAGGGAATACGCCATAAATTTCCCTTTGAATTTTAGAAGTTGAAAAGACACTCCCCTCCCCCAAAAGAAAAGAACATAATACTCTATGTTTGATTATATCTGAAAGAGATCCTTCTTTGTTTAGTCAACTTGTTTATTATAACTTCTGTCACAGTAGTGACAAGGTGAGCATCGTGGTTGTACCAAACACATTCCTCATATGTGTTCTATATAATATATAAAATAATATTTGCTACTGGATAGTTAATGGATAAACAGCCATGTTCATGGTAAAGCTATCATTACAGCATTATTCATGATGTGTAATATCAATTTAAATTCCACGGTACCATATTATGTTTTGGATATGAAATTTCCACCCAGTGCACGTGTGTTGAATGCTTGGTCCCCAGCACATCAATGCTTATGGGTTATATTTGGTGAATTGATTGGATTATAAAAACTCTGACACAAAGAATAGGTTAAAGAGTTGATGGCCTCATAAATGAGTGCTCTGTTAGGAAGTGTTAGGGACTGTGAACTGTAGACAATGGTGGAGCTCTCAATGGAAGTTGTTTGCTAGCAATGTGATTCTGAAGGCTATCCCCTGACTTCAGTCCACTCTCCTCCTTCTCACACTGTACTTTTAGGTCAACTGTGATGAGGGGCAGTGTCTCTTCCACCACAAGCTCTGGCTGCCATGCTGCTCTACACTACCCCAGATTCAGAGTAATGGATTCAGCAGACCTGGAAAGTGTGGTCTGGAATAAACCTTTCCTCCTTTAGACTATTTCTCTCAAGTGTTTGTCACTGTGCTGAAGTCACATACAATGAATAGATAGTTACCGAGCAAATGGAGTTTTGATGGTGAAAGTGGTCATTTGCCAGACTGGCCTTTTGCTTATCTTTTATAAGGAAAAATGGGCTTTGTATTAGCTATTTCTTATTCCCAAAGCACTCATCTCCAGATATTTACATAGCTGAATCCTTTGTACCATTTAGATTTCAGTTTGAATGTACATTATTCAAATACCAATCTATGTAGTCTCCCAGCTCCTTTCCTCATTTTAGCACAAGTAACAATTTGTCTGAGAACAGCCAGTGATATAGGCTATTAAAACAGAGCACCTTAGACTGAGTAGTCAGAAAATAATAGAAATATTTCTCTTGCTGACCTGGAGTCTGAGAAGTCCAAAATCAGGGCAGTGTCAGATTCACTGGTGGGTAAGCTGGCTTAGGACCAGTGTCCTAGATAATGCTCTATTGTTGCCATGATAGGCAAAGCAAACAAAACTCCCCGTCAAAACTTTTTACAAGGGTATCATTACTGTTAATGAGGATTCTACAATCTTCCTCAGAAGTTCCTATTTCTTATAACTACTGTGCTGGAATGAATTTTGGAAAAGAACAAACATTCAGAAAGTAACACACTGGTACATGCAATGTTATAGGCTTGAATCCTATAACAAAAACCCATTGCCTCACAATTCTGGACAGGGACTCTCCTTGGCTTGTAAATGGTCATCCACTCCTGATGCCTTGTAACACTCATCTCAGTGCATATGCATACTTGTCATACTTTCCACATCTTGGTTTTTGTTTTTGTTTTTGTTTTAGGACATTGAGAAAATTTGGTTAAGGTCCACAAATACAGTCTTGTTCTAATTAGTTTGTCTTTTTGAGCTCTATTTCAAAACATAGGCAACACTGTGGTACTGGGGGTTATATCTGAATATAAGAATTTTGAAGAGGACAAAATATAACCCATAATTTTATGGAAAACATAACATTTATATAGACTTATTTATGGTCTATTATCACTCATTAGATTGTAAGCTCCAGACATACCTCAATTGTATTGTTGATTGCAGTACTTGGATCAGAGCCTAGCAGATGATAGACACTGGGTACATATGTTTGTTAAATGAATGAACAGATAAGTGAATGATAAAAGCACTTAATTATCAAGCCTTTGATGTCTGTAATTATTTAAAATTTCATTAATTTCAGAGTCAAGAATGAAAAGCAAATAGGTAGTGTTTTGAATCTTAGTTATGCTCAGTAGCTGTTGGTTTCTTCCCACCCCCAAACTCACACAGGCAAAACTTCTTTTAGAATGAAAAGACATTTTCTGTTTCCTGATTAAATCTGAGATTCAAAAAGTAGTAACGATCTGTCCTTTACCTTCTGGCAGAAGGCCCAGCAGAGACTACAAACTGCTTAGAAGGAACTTAAAAAGAAACTTGGGACAGAGAGTAAAGAAAACATAAAATAACTGCGTTACTAATTGATTACCACCTTGGTAAACTAAGAAAATGGATTTATGGCCAAGACTGGTTGTTTTCCAACACCCATCCCTGGATCTTCTCCCAGAGAAACAGGATCCCTCGGTTTTGAAGAGTTCATGGGTCAAGACATCGGTCTTCCATTTCAGCAACTGTATTCCTTAATTTCAATTACATCTGAATTGAATAAACCTGATTAAAGGTATGAATGGTAGGTTCTTGAAGGAATATTGGATCATTTTAAAATCACCATCACTATGATGGTGAAGGAAGGAACAGAAACATATGTCTTTTATAATGTTATGAGGCTCATACAAACCTGGATTCTCCGGAAGGGGATTAACAAATCTGAGAGAACTACTGATATTTTGGGTGCTTCTGATACATTATCTGATACAATGAACGAGCTTTTTGTAACACTTATTATAATTTATTTAACTTTCAACTGAGCAATTCAGCTTATTACTTTGCCTATCTAAAGGATTTTTCCTCCTTAAAGTCTGCCTACAGTGATCGGAACACAACAATGTACAAGTTTCTAGCATCTCAATGTAGACCACACTACACAGCTGTTTTAATTTAGCCTCAACTTAATTTTTCCCTTGTCCTTCAGTATCTGCTTGTACATGAATATAAGTTTCTACATTGTCATAAGCTTTATCCTCAAGGAAGGGCATATCCTAGCGTCTTCTAATTGGATGTGTTTTCTTTCTTGCCTCACCATACCATGTTCTTATTGTGGATAAGAATACCACTCAGTCTTGTATTCTTAGTACCCTGTGAAGATCCTAGCAAATACTAGAATATCATTTAAAGGTAACCAGATTTGTAAATTCTTTATTTATCTACTTTTCTAAAATATCCATTCTAGGAGAGGTAGATGCAAGGTAATTTTTTGCTCAACTCCAATGGATATTAGAAAGGGATTGTGTGAAACTACTTAGTTATTTAAACCACTTGGAGAATTTGTAATGCATGAGCATATCTCAAGTTGTGGTCCCATGATAATATCAATAGTATTGTGACTTCAGTGGGGGTCATTTAAGGAGCTAGATATTAATAATGTTTCATAGTCTTAAGGAAATAATGCAGGACAGTATATAGAATACAAGCTATAAAGTGAAAAAAATCAAAGATCTGTGTCCCAGTCTTGTTGTTATCTACTTGGATCAACATTTATTAATTCTGATTGATGAAATGTTCCAAGATTCAGGGGTTGGGCAATAAAATCATACATGTCTGCATTTTAAAGTTTCTTAGTAGATATTTGACAAAGTTAAATGTTCAATGAATAACCGCTATATTGAAGTAAGCTTAGTGATAGTTAACTGGGAAGAACTTGGGGTCATATTTTCTTCTTCTCCCTATCTAGTACAGATTCAAAGTTTTCTTCATTTGAAACTTTAGTAATCCTTGATCAATGGAGTATTATAGAATACATTGGTTTAAGTGCTATGATTTGGTGCAAGCCTAGATTCCATTAATGAGGAACACTCAATATCCATTATGGGATTTCCTCTGTAAAACAAATCTACACTAATTTTATAAAGTAGTATAATTGCCTTTTAGGCCCTGCAAAGCAGTTATATTGTAAAGAGACTTCATATCTCAGATCTTCTATTTCAAGCACAGGTATATTAACTGTGAATTTTATATTTTTTCTAAAGAATTTTTACTGAGAATTATGCAGTCTTCATAATGAATTTATTTATCATTTCTTTATTTTAAAAGATGTATTTATTTATTCTGTTTGCCTAGATGTATATGCGTATACAACATGGCAGCTTGAAATCTTCAAATGCAAAAGCAGCCACTGGCTCTCCTAGAAGTGGAGCTGCTGACAACGGTGAACCACTGTGGGTACTGCCTTAGAGCCTAGGTCCTCTGCAAGAGTCATCATTCTAGCCCTATAGACTTATCTCAAACACTGATCTGAGTAGATGTCAGTCATTTTGCTTAATGTGTTTATCCCAGCTCTCTCAGTAGGACTCAAAGCAAGGACCTAGAAGAAAGCGTCTAGACTTGTCACGACATGAAGAGAAACATTTTGCCTCTACCTTCTAATTGCATCCTTACATTCATCTCATCCTTAGCTAATACTGTAATTCTGTATTTTGAATCCTAGTCACTGTAATGAAATTTCTAAAATCTATTCTCATGACTTTTTACTAAAATTAGTAAATAAATATGAAGCAGGCTATCTTTATTTTTTTTCAAATTTATCTCATAATTACTCAAGAATTACATTTATTAAAAATCTAGATTGAACTTTGCTCTAATGGGTTTACGTTTAAAGATTCTTTGATCTGTGATAACTGTAATATATATTAACATGTTGCATTTTAAAGTGACACTGCTTTCCATTAATCAAGTGTCTGTATGGTTGATTAATTTGTACAAGGTTTAAATTGCTATGAAAATTTATCATTCATAGCCATGATCTCCATTTACATATATGTTAATTATGGTAAATGTAATCTTTTTCTGAATCCTCTGGGCTGCATACTAAAAAGACAAAGTGATCAGTGACTAGGTTTTCCATTTTAAAGTGAACTCTTTCTGTTACTAAATAAAGTGTGTTGAAGCTGTAAAAACTAAGCTAAAAATATTGTGATATTTCCTGCTAAAGAGACGACCAAATTTAAAGGATGGTATTTCCTTTTCAAATGATTGCTTTAAGTAACAAACATAGGATTCCTATTGACAGGATTACCATCTTTGATTACAGTAGTATTATAGAGCTGCTTACAAGTATTACAAGAGGTTTGATTTGCAGCACTCTTTTATGTCCATACATGTACTAGTAAGCCCAGTATATATTTCTATAGATCTGTAAAACAGAGTGACTCGAGAGAGCAATATGAAAAAGAGAATTTTGGTGTTGACTATTGTAGCAAAGTATATAGATCAATGAATGAATGAATGAATACGTAAATAAAGCAATATAAAAATTAATGATAGGACTGTAAAATTTGATCAATCCTTCGTTTTTGCAGGAAAAAGATTGGGACTGGAGGAAACTGGGTCATTTCTAGTCACACTAATTATCATTATTTTCTAATTCGCTGTTTTTAAAGATTCAGAGCCAAGACAAAGATGAGTACCTCTCCTGGTACTGGTTTTCTCCTTTAGGTTGTTTCTCCTGGCATTCCCATAACGTAAAGAAGGCATCCTGACCAAGACCTGCTTCTTCATTAGGTTGAAAAGAAATGCTTCCATTTGTTCCAAATTAGAGTTTGTTGTGTTTGGAAAAGTCAAGGTAGAGGAAATGCTAACCCACGCTAACTGAATCTGAGATGGCAACTAGGGTCTTTGAATGAATGTGATAGGCCTTGCTAGGCAAATGTTAGGAAATTTAATTATTCCTATTAAATGTCTATAATTTTATGCTTAAATTGTTAATATTTGCATAATATATTCACTTCAAGAGGAACCTCATTTCTTAGTCACATCTTAATAGAATTAAAGTATCCATCTTGGAAACCTTTGCAAGCCTAGCACCTCTGACTACCTGACGAGGCTATTTTTAACGCCACTTATTTGACAATTTTCTTACAGTCAGCCTAATGACACAAGAAACAAAGTAACATGGCACCTGTTCTGATAGATGGATGCTATTCCTTTCATTCTCTGATCCCGGACCTTGCAAGATATTTTCCAAGGAAACAATACTTCCCTCATTGTAGAAATACACCCACCTCTGGGCTGGAAACAGTAGAAGCATAGGGCAGAAGATGAAGAATATATTATCCAACTAAAATTACAGAGAAATTTTAAGTAGGCAGAATATAATTGCCCAATTTGGAAATTAGCCAGGACACAGGGTTTAACATCATCTTTACTCTTTTGAAAAGTGCCATGGGATTTTTAATAACTGCTGGTGGTCAGGACCTTGGTTTTACCCTCATCCATTAGACGACACCTCCAACAGTGCAGTGCCCCCTCATACCATGCTGGGGCATCAGTTCAGTACTGACTCAGTGAAAATTGTGCCACCTACTGAATCATCCTCAGCTCCACTCAGAGTTGGCCTGGCTTTTAGATTTTCTCTGGAGAGCTGTTGTGAAAGATGGAGCCAGTCACGATGATGCTTAATTTATGAGTTTTCAAGGTTTTAAACAGACAAGATCCTCAGACCTGCGTTTTTATTTCCTGGTTTCACCTAGCAAAAATTTCAACATGATTCTATCCAGAATGCCAGTCTCAATGATTAAACTCTACTTTAGACTGATCTCTCCTTGAGAAGGAAGACAATGACAACATACACACCACCCAAGTGCATACTCGGATGCGTTACTGTATTATAATGTAGAGCAGATTGTGCTGCTTATAGTTTGACTCCTCTAAAATGGAAATTGAGCTACACCTTCCAAATCTGTGTAAATTATGCCACTTAAAATATTCCACCAGGAGTTCTTTTTGGATTTTTATGTTCTTAGAAACAAATTCACTAAGAACTAGTTTTAAATCATAGAAGGAGTACAGTTCACTGACCAAATAAAATGCTTTTTTTTTTAATCCAAGAAAGCCTTCATTCCAGCTCATCTAGATAAAAAAAAAACCTTACCATCTATAAACATCTTAACATAGCTTGACTGTTCTAAGAATAACTGAAGAAGAATCAAGGTTTTCATACTAACCCAGGTACTTTTAAAGGTACAAGTTAAGATATAGCTGTTTTACAGGTTCTGCTTTAATTTAACATTTTTAATCCATGTTAACAGAGTAAATGGTTAATGTTAGTACACCTCATCCAAGATGTTTTAAGCTGGACTCTTGCTAGATTCCGAAACTCTGGTCTTTAAAGTTTTGCAGAAATTCGTTTTGGCTGCTAAAAGTAACAGTCTGCTGGGACTGAGAAACTGCTCTGAAAGTATTTCTTGAGGTGTTACTCCTGGAAATGACATCAAGTAAATCCTATGACTGGTAGGTGAGAAAAGAGATGTTGGGAAACAGTTATGAAGAATACATTGAGATGTGACAGCTGAACCTGTAAAATAGATTTCAGCATATCAGCTTGTTTCCTATCATTCATACTGGGACCAAGAATTCTTCAGTGTGCACATACACAGACAAACACCCAGACACACACACACACACACACACACACACACACACACACACACACACACACAAACTTATATACACGCACACTAGAGAGTGTGTGCAAATACTGCAGACACATGTGCACACACACACACACATACACACACTTATACAATCATATACATCCTTTTCTGTTTTTCCCTTTCTTGCCCCATCAGTTTCCAGCTTTTCTTTTGACCTACATTTATATTCATCTATTATTGTCAAATGAAAAATATTTTTTTGAAATGAAAAAAAAGGTATCGACTCATTTTACCTTTTTTCTAAAACGTCCTGTGCTATTCTGCTTTCCGTTCATTATTTATTTTCTGGTAAACTAATTGATCGAGTATTAGCTATTTGGAGATCAGAAATATTATTTTAGAAAACAAAGGATTGGTTTGATGAACAGCTACAGCATGACATAAAATAGGTAACTTGGCTATATTAATGGCTGGTTTGATACCGGGTGGGAAAAATCAGCCACATTTTGTCATTAATTATTAACAGGAAGATCACCTGGGACTGATACTCCTCTATTTTTATAGCTGAAAAGCTGGGACCTAGAATGAGTTGATCAACTAACTCCATGACAGTTGTGGGAAGGTTTGTGTGAGCTGTGGATGGCTGTAGGTTTGACATGATGTTTAATGATGGAGTGGCCATAGCTTCCTAAAAAAATTGAATTAGAAATAAAAACTGCCATTTAATTTTAATGAAAAACAGTGCATTAGACTGATATTTTTCCTCTTTAAGGCAACTTCATTTAGTACTTGTTTACGTGACTTCCTATATCATAAAGCTGCATGCAGGTCTTTAATATTTCCTTTTCCAGTGTTGCTTCTGTTATTTCCACATCATTCTGTCAGTTAGTACTCATCACCTAAAGGTTCTCCTAATTTTAATTCCCAAGTTCAGGGATACTTCTGTTTCACAAAAACTATGTTAGTTAAATATGTGTTGCTCTCCCCTCGAGAAAAGAGATAGAGAAATAGAGATAGAGATAGAGATGATAGAGATAGAGAGATAGAGACAGTTAGAGAGAGAGAGAGAGAATTATAAAGGCAAAAAATAATTTCAGTTACAATCTGTGAATATTCCAACTGAAAACAATGAGATATGTTATCAATAAAGAATATTTGATTCTCTGTTATTTGTAGGTTCTAGAATTACAAAAAGTTATGAATTACAAAAAAAGTACAAATAAATATGAATGTGTATGAATTTGATGCATTTCCCCTATTGTTGAGTAAAATTTGAATGTATCTCTAAATTGCATGTTAAATGATTAATTCCTTGTCAATATGTTTCAAACAAATGATTGCAATATGATTTGGATGAATTTAATACTCGTTAACTTAAGATGCTTCTTAGGTTATGAAAACAAGCCTTCCTTGCAGGGAAAAGGACAAATGATTTCCCAGACCCCTTTTCATTAAATTCTTCTGGTCTTAAAACTAAGTCATCAAAATTTTATAAGAATTCCTCTTCAGGGTCAGGAACGATGATTCAGTTTGTAATCCCAGTACTCAAGAAGGCCGAGGCAGCAGAATTGCCAAACTTTTGAGGCCAGGTTAAGCTACACAGTAAATTCCAGGGCAGCTAGCAAGATTCTTTCTTCAACAACAAAGAAATTTCTCATTAGAAGATTTGTAAGATCAGAAATACTGTTTAAATCAAATGTTTAATACACGTTAGCCATTCAAGGAAGACACTGAGATATCATGAATATTTTGTTCTTAAGAAACCCCCCCAAAAAATAATTAGAATACCTAAAACATTTGAAAAAATCAAGCTAATAAGTTTCAAGATAGTGCATAGAATGGTGAGCCTCAAAATATTTGTCCATTGGGTTGTTTCTAGACATTGTAAATGTTACTCAGTATGAGAAAGAAGCCTTTGCAAATGTTAAAAAGTAGAGGATCTTGAAATAAGGACAACATTCTGCAACACAATAAAAATTTTATATCCACGAGTTTCCATCCCTTTTATGCTCCACCCAACAGTTACCTAGCAACAGCCAGGTAGACCCAGGTTGCTATAAAAGAGACTGTTTGGCCCCTCCTTGCTCTCTGCCTCTTGTCTCTCTGACTCTTTTCTCTCCCTGACCGCTTTTTCCCTCTCTCTTCATGTGTTCTTGGCCAGCTGCTTCTGCTTCTTCCTCTTCTTCTTCTTCCTCTTCCTCTTCCTCCTCCTCCTCCTCCTCCTCCTCCTCCTCCTCCTCCTCCTCCTCCTCCTCCTCCTCCTCCTCCTCTTCTTCTTCTTCTTCTTCTTCTTCTTCTTCTTCTTCTTCTTCTTCTTCTTCTCCCTCTCTCTCTTTTTCTCTGTACCCTCTCT
This sequence comes from Tokudaia tokunoshimensis, assembly GCA_036184795.1. Taxonomy (NCBI): domain Eukaryota; kingdom Metazoa; phylum Chordata; class Mammalia; order Rodentia; family Muridae; genus Tokudaia; species Tokudaia tokunoshimensis. The sequence goes on along the minus strand of BTHU01000004.1, from coordinate 38,032,630 downwards.
TTTTCTGCCTCTACTCCCTTCTCAACTCCCCTTCCTATGCCCTCAAATAAACTGTGTTCTACACTGTACCCATTTTATGACTGGTACCTCAGGGGAAAGGAATACCTCAGTATGGGCCTGCTGAAGCACACCTCCCACCTCAGTATACTGTGCTTTACAGAAATATCCTTGGATTTTCATTAAACACAACATTTGGTGCAGAGACTTGAATCTAGAGACTTGCAGGTTCATTATTTCCTGATGTGGCATGAATTTTCCAGCCGTTGGATTGCTAAACCTCCATGCAAACGTAGGGGAATTGATAAGCTTTCCCCCAGCCCCCAACAGGTCAGGATAACCATCCCCTGGTCCTAAACAAGAAGTATTGAGCTCGTACCCACCCTGTGGTGTCCTTGAGGACAGAGTTCTTTACAGTCATGACTGGACCTCTTGATGATCTTTGTTCTAGGACATCTCTCTTGGGTGAGATTTTTCTACTTTTTTGAGGTAGTTTCTTTCTCAGTGCTGAGAAATTCTAGGCCTAAGTAAACCATTCCCCTGGCACCACTTGGGCACTGGCCCACAGCTCAGCCCTCATTTAATCACATGACAACAACCTAGCTGCCGCCATTTTCTAGTTATTAATTTATCTTTGGGATGCCGAAAGAGATAGTATGAATAGCCTCTATTCTTCCCCAATGGGTATTTCCAGGCTCCTCACTGGGATGCCTCCATTTTTACCCAAAGGGAATGATGTTGGCACTACTTCAGGGTCCCTACTAGGATACCTCCTGGTTGAATTCACACATTAAATTTGGCCCCCAAACCCACAACTCTCGCCAGCGATCCGAAAAATGGAAAGATTTCTGTGTTCAGGCTTTCTCCTACTTTACTCCAACCAACTTGCTCTCTGCCTTCTCGCTCTGTCCAGCTCTTATTGATGCCACATGCTCACTTGACTGCTCTCCACGGCTGCTAGGTATCCTGCCAGCTGTTTGTTTCAGAGGGCAGTCTTAAATTTCTATTTGCGCCACAGGAGCAGCCAAGCCACATGAATCCCTCACACTGTGCATTTAGACTTCTTTATTTGTTTTTGCTGATACATAGCAACACTTCTGCCATTCCATTCTAAACTATAACACATGACTTTCCTCCACAGACAGAACTATTGCTTCAGTCCTATATTAGCTAAGGGCAGTCACATGACTGGCTGTAGCTTCAGTGCTATCTTGGTTAAGTGCTATCATGACTAGCCACCATCTTTGTTATGGGTAGTTCCCACCTCACTGCCTTCTTACATTAAAACAATCTGACTTAAGGTCTCCAAAGACACTTTTAAGATAAGGATTTCACATGATTTCTATCATGCCTTGGCAAATAATAATTTGAATATTAACTTAACAATTTACAACAGTAAAAATATTAAAGGTCACTGCTTTAAAAGTATGTTTAGCCTTGTTTTTGCTGTCATTAAGTTGCAATGTACTTCATTTGTTTGCTAGATATATTCTAATACAAATAAGTTAAACAGACACAGATTGTTTAACTCTGATATACTTAATAGATACTAGCTCTCAATCTTGTCAGAAATCTGCTAAGTATAATGTTAAATGTTTAAGTCTATTATGACACACAGGGATTTCCAAATCCCAACAGTGACCCTCCACCCCCAAGATCTCCAGGAAAATATGGGCAGAGCAACAAGACTCTACCTGGATTGTGGTATGATAACTGCTGAGAAGCACTGCTCCATTGCCTTGCCCTCTTCCAGGGCTCGGCCTAAACTGTGGACAGAGGACACTCAGAGAGTTAGATATCTCATATTGCCTATGACAAGGTGAGTCATTTCTCCCACGTTCTTCCCCCCACAGGAAAAGCCTTTTATCTTCTGGACCTTATGGTCAGACTGACTCTGCCCAAGTTGTGATGGAGGCCACTGGGACCTGGGAAAACTATTTACTGTTTATGTATGGACTATAGATTAACTGTTCTCATTTAATTACTATATGACATCTAGATTATAATTTATTCTTCCTAGATTTCTGATTACATAGACTGCTAAGGTAACTGCAGTTTGACAGCTAGAAAACAGATCTCTAGTTCTTTTCCCCAAGGTAATCTACCACCATATTAGCTCATTAGTCAATTTGTTAACTAGTTAAGACTACCCAATCTCTTATCAAAGACAGACAGGTTTACCTCATTCACAGACTTCATTAGAAAGGATATACAATTTCAGATGTAACCTCTCACAGATATTACCATCTGTTACATCACTATCTAAACTCAGGTTCCAGTAACTAAATACTTCATATTTTCTCCCCTTCTTAAGCCACTGTTATATTGAGATTTCAAGAGTTTAACATCCTAATTTTTATCAATGGAGATCTTATAAATTAGCCTAACTCTAATAAAACATTCAATAATATGATCCACTTTTATAATCACAAATTCGAATTTTGTTTCCTTTGGTTATCTATTAACCATAGACTTAAGGTGTTTTTCATGCTAACCTATATGATCAACTATCATATTCACAAGGTCATTAAATTTGTGTTTCCTTTAATTGTCTTTTAAATGTAAACTTAAAATGTTTCACATTATGCTAAATTAATATACATTCACTCTCTTAGATGGAAGAAAAAACGTCATTTTTATGCCTTCTGTTCCACAAAAGATTTTTGTCTTCTTTAAGCTCACCTTAAAGATTATTCATACTGTTAACATCTTTTGTAAACTTATAAGCTCCAGGAAAGCCATTCAGATCTACCTCTCATAGAGCAATGGACTCCATCTAGATAAGTTCACCTGCCAATCAATAGCCTAAGTTTCTAACTTTTACCTATCTAGAGGGTGGGATTCCTCTCCTGTTTCCTGGGATTGGGACTCCCCTCACCAAAACCACCAAGACCTTTACTTTCTACCTCTAATATATATGTGTTTCAGCATCTTACCAAATCCAGGTGTTTACTCAAAATCTATATTCAGGACAGTTCCAGAGAACCAACCCATACATGTGCCAGTGCCTGCTCTCATAGACACAGAGGCTTCTATTGGACCTGCTCCTTCCTACCCACAGATGGTCCCACAGACATCTCTCCTAAGACTTGATGAACATCCCCATCCCCATTTTCTTAGGTTTCCCAGAGACACATTGGCCCAAAGTCAGCAGGAAGTAACTAAAGATCATGAGGGCCCTATTCCTCCTTCACCATCATCTCTTTCTAGTTTCTCCTTTTTCAAAATTAAACCACAACAGAGGAGCGTTAACATTTCTTCTAAGGTCTGCCTCACAGTTACCTAGTGACAGTCAGGTATGCCTGACTTACTATAAAAGGGACTGTTCGACCTCTCCTTGCTCCCCTCCCCTTTCCCTCCCTGACCAGTTTCTCTGTCCTCTTCTCTCTCAGCCAGTCTGTCCTCTTTCCTCTCCTCCTCCTTCTTCCTCTCTCTCTCTCTCTCTCTCTCTCTCTCTCTCTCTCTCTCTCTCTCTCTCGCTCTCTTCCCTTCTTAACTCCCCTTCCCATATCCCTAAATAATCTATATTCTACACTATATGTTGCATGGCTGGTACCTCAGGGGGAAAGGATACCTCAGCATGGGCCCACTGAGACATGCCACCCATCTGACTCTACAAACTTATGCCTGCCTTTCTTTTTATAAAACACAGCACATAACATATGTTTATATGCAAGTATGTGCACACGTGGATGCAGTATAACAGGTAGGAAAGAGAACAAGAAAGACTGACTACTAGAAAGGAAGAAGGACTGAATGCTGGTAATAGGCACAAGTAATGAAAGACACTGAAATATATAGTCTTTGGGTTTGGTAAATTTTGGTGTGTGGTGCTTTGCATTTGCAAGGTTTTTTTTAAAGTAAATAACATTTATAAAAACAAAACAAGACAGAAAACCAAAAGCAATTATGCAGCAGTTACTTCATACAATGTACAACGTTATTAGTGAGTGGAATCACTTCACCCGACTACAAGAGCTTAAATTAGTGTGTAAAACCAAGTAACTTGACTCTGCTCTTTCCAAGCAAAACAAGCCCAAAGTCTTATGTGTTTGAAGGACATTGTGAAGGGAATGAACTCTTTAGAAAGGGGAAAACACTGGATGGAACAAAACCATGCAGATTTGGATGGCTATGGCCATCCCGCTGAGAGTAAATTAACATTACAAATAAGATTTCAGAATATTTAAAATTACCTAACCATCAGCTGTGCATGTTCTCAAATACTTATTTTATTTGAGCCTTTTTTGCTCTGTGGTTAGTTGCTAATGATCCTTTCACTGTTGTGCCTTTGCCAGTGCTAAATGCTGAAGGAATGAAGGCACATGAGCAAACAGAATAGGCAGTTTTTATTAGACTGCTGAGTACTCACCAGTAGAGACCAGGGGATTGGCCTCTGAAACTGTTGAGGCTACAATCTGGAGTAAGCAAAGAACTCTGCAGGCCAGGGCTTGAATTCTGTGTAAATATTTTAGATTTTTGGTTTGGTTTGGTTTTTGTTTTGTTTCCTTGTATCACTAATATTTCTTTTGGTGGACCAGGTCAACAGGATTATAGATTCTCCCTCCAGGCATTATGCTGCTTGATATTTTGATAGCCTGATTCCAGAAATCATTTGCACATAGGTGAAGTAGACTCACGTTTCAATGTAACATTGTATATATAGTTTTTACTAAGCAAAACTGTCTTCCAATTCCATAGTACCATAGCGATAAAGTAGAGAAATCAGTTGGGGGAAAGCATTCATTTTATATACTTTGGAAAGCTATAGCAATCACAGAAAACACCACCAACAAAACTCTTCATATTATTTCTGAAGTTCAGTAATAGTGAAAAACAAAATAATTCTTTATCTTGGGGAACCATACTTCAGTGACATACTGCTCTAGGATTTAAATTTTAATTTTTGTTTTTTTTCAAAAAGCCTTTATCAAAAGAAAAAAAAAGAAAAAGAAAGATGCATACAAGACATGTGAATGAGTGTGTTGGTGTAGACAAATGCTTGAAGAAATATTTACTGCTGTATAGTTGTAGTGATCAACACTGCAGAATGTATCACCCCAATCCTAGAAAATTTTGTCCTTATGTCGACAAAATATTAGAACTATAATTGTTCCTGTAATAGCAGATATTCATTCCTCTTGAGTGATATTCAAGCTTAGGCTCAAACTCTAACACAATAGCAGAGTAAGCTGGAGGGTGGAACAAAAGAAATGGGGGGACTCTTAGAAGTTCCCAGAGGTAGTGAGGGGAGGAATTGGGGGTGGGGAGGAAGATAGACTGAGAAAAAGGAAGGATTTCAACAGGGAGGGCCAGAACCCAAACTTAAGACTCAGGGATGGGTAAAGCTCCTCTTTACATAGTTTTTCAAAAGGTTTGTGATAACCAGCTTTTGTGTAAATACATTTGATGGCTCTGAGCTGAAGGTGACTGACAGCTGAATCTAGACCCCCTCTGGAGTGTTGCCTTGGGGATTGCCATTGTTGCTAGCTGTTTCTTCAGACTGACCCAGAAGAAACATTGTCTCAGGAGGACTCTAACAACTGCCACCCCCAAGCAGCCTAGGAGCCAGGAGCAACCAACTTAGTCTCCCTCCAGCAGTAATTAAAGCGAAGAGAAGAACAAGGCATGTTAACTGAATTGAGCTTAAGCCTCTCTCCAAACTCTGATTTTAAGAATGCATCAGAGTATCCAACGTTTTTTTTTTTCTTCCCCAAGCAGAAATGTCAAAGAGTTTCTCTCATTCCTTTGTTAGCTGGAAAAACAAACTGTTATCTGGGTGTTCCTCTGGAAGTGTTGAACTGAAGAGGGCATTGCAGGTAAATGCCTTAGACTTTGTTTCTTAATAAAGCCAACATGTTTACTGAGATACAACTTCAGCCAAGTAATGTTCCTAGGAGTTCCTCCTAAACTCTCAGCAAATTGTTCAGGACTAAAGGAAAGGAATCCTTCAGTCCTGCACTGCTACTCAGGTAAGACATTTGACTCATGGGTTTACAGTTGTGCTCAAAGTCTTGGTCCTGTGTTCTCAAAGGAATCTGCTTCACCTCCATTGGTTAGCATGTGTTTTTCTCTAACCTCTGAAAGCATTCTCCTCAAACCCCAATGAAAATTGAAACTTTGCCATAACTGGATGAACACTTGGCCAGTTTAAAAGCCAAATAAACCTAAGGTGAGATCATAGGCACTTATCTACTGCAAGTTACTGGACTGTACCTCCACGTGGGTTCAGAGTCCAGGAAACAGTTGCAGGGAAATTTCTAAATCAATGATTGCTTAATAGGTTTCTATAGGTAGATGATTCGCTAACTTGAAGATTCAGATAGTAATCACTTATGAAAACAGGGTTGTCTAGGTTAGTAAATATATAAGTGAGTTTTGATTGTCATTGTTGAAAATATCTCAGAGAGTCACAGTTACAGTGTACAGTGTTTCACACAGGAGGATGGAAGGGTCCCTGCCTGGACCATTAATTCTCTTTTCCTACTCTGAATGCACAGAGCTTTGTCAACTATTCTTATCCCTCATCTCATTCAAATATTCTTATTTCCCCAACAAAACTCTTTGGAAACTAACTACAGGAAGTCGGGAATTCACAACATCTGACATTGTAAGGGGTCACTATTAATTTGCTGGATGTTAATTCTTGCTTTGAAGTGCATTGCTGCTGCTGCTGCTTCTGCTGTTCCTCCTCTTCCTCCTCCTCCTCCTCCTCCTTCCTCCTGGCAACAATTAGGTTTTGAAGGGTTTCTGTTTGTTTGTTTTTTCTTCCTTTGTTGGTAGATTGTCTTGGGATGTAATGATTTTGTAGCTTATGTACTTGTTTAAGGAAATGTTTACCTTTTTAGTTTTAAATGGTATTATGACAAAGTAGTGAAAGATTCTTACATCTGGGCAAGGGTGGGAGGATGGGCTGTAATTTAGGCATGTGCAAGTCTGTTAAATTTCTTAACATCTTCACATTTCATCAAATGACAAGAATTCATCTTTGGTAGACTGGTTTTTAAAGAATGGCTAAGATGTCATGCACACATAGTAGGTGTTTGGGAATTAATGCCTTGGAGAAGGGAAACATTTCTGGTAGTGAAGTAATTTCAAAGAAACAAGTGAGCCTAAGAGCCTAAGTAGAAAATAAAATTCTGTGACTTGATTTCTTCTGCATCATTCATTTGCATGTGACTCCAGGAATATTGTGTCGCTACTCTGTCTAGTAGGATTAATAAAATAAGATTGTAAACTTCATAAATCTTCAATAGGCTTATCTATATTAAATAAATATGGTAGATCTCCTCAGTAATAAAAACATTATACAAACTCCAAGTTTTGTGTTCTAATTTTGTATAATAAAATGCTGATACTTAGACAAAATCAAGAGTTGAACTGCAAACTAGTATTGTGTTAACTAAACATAGAATTGTGTTAAATCATTACATTAATTTCCCTTGAACTTTCTGTTGTCTTTAGAGTAAACTTACTATTAACTAATACAAGTTAACAAATGCTTCTACTACTGGATGTTTTCATGGTATTAATTTCAGGTGGGAAATTTTAGGACTATGCTAGTTAGTAAGTATAATATTAAGGTACCGAGTAATATAGCTGTCAGAATGGAGCTGCTGCTTATATTTCAGTGAAGTCTATAAATAATGATCATAATAAGATCTTACTTGGGGTGGGGTGGGATATAGTTGGATCATGTAATTTCAAGAAGGTGCAGATTCTAGCTCATTAGGAAACACAAAATGTAGGTTGTTCCACAAAGCACATGTTACAGTATTAAAGATAAAAACTGAGACTTTTATATTGCGTGTTGAGGCAAGAAGAATAATTTGGGGAATGGAAAAAGAGCACTATTAACACCCGCCTGAGGATGAAATGTGCTATCACTGTTAACTTAAAATCACCACAAACTGGCCTTGAAAACTGTTATCATTTATTAGCCACTGTCTTGCTTTTGTGATTCTATATCAGTATTTTGCTGTCTGAATGAGGAACTGACATTCTTAACTAAAAACCAAAAAAAAAAAAAAAAACCAAAAAAACCCCCACAAAAACAAAAAACAAAACAAAACAAAAAAAACCCCGTTATTTTAAAGAGCCGGAATAATAATTTACATAAAATAAGAAGTTAAATTGTTACTATTTTTTTTCAACTATGTCTACTAAAAGAATGGTAGGCTAGGTTTGGGAAAAGAGGAAAGGAAAAGTCATTGTCATTCCAGCCATACATTTCTACATGATCATTCCATTTCCTTTTTCTTAATTAGTTCAACTGGTGAAGGGCAATGCCAACAAAGCTGTCCTGGGGAATGTTATCTTTAAATTATTTGTCAAATTGGGGTTACAGAAGAAAATTCTTGAAGAAAATTCAAAATGAGTAAAGCAGTTGATGTTCTTCTATTTATAGAGCAAAACATAAAATAATTATAAAACAAAGTTTCAAAGTAACTACCACATCCAGAATGCCAGAGAGCAGTGGTTCTCTCTCAACCTTCCTAATGCTGTGACCCTTTAATACAGTTCCTCAGGTTGTGGTGACACCTCCAACCATGAAATTATTTCATTGATACTTCATAGTGGTAATTTTGCTACTGATATGAATTGGGATGGAAATATCTGATATGCAGATTCTCTGATATGTCACCACAAGGCATTGCTACTCACAGGTTGGGAGCCACTGCCATAGAGAAAAACTTGTAGACTTGAAGCCACCAGAAATTAGGGTCATATCTACAGCACCATTGACTAGAGTGTAACCACAGACATTTTATTCAATAGTTTAAAACTTGCACATTTCATTATTATATAGTTGATCAATTTCTCTTTTTCATGAAGTTCATAGGATTATTATAGGATTGTCATTGAATCTGCCACAGCTCAAAACTGTTGTCATTCTGGACAAAATTAAACTGGGAACCTTTGAGGAGCAGCAAACTTTTGTCTGTGTTCCATTACCTTGGTCCACCAAGTAGAAATACAGTTATCTTCAACATTCTAACTGAAATTTTATTTAGGAAAAAAACATTTATCATAGCCAGAGAGCCTGAAAATCAGAAAACTTCCACAAATGATTATTTTTCTAGACACTTCTTCTTTTTCTTTCTTTTACTTAAGAATTATATACTACACCCTAATTGTGTCTGTTGAAATTCCAGTTCCCTAGCCTGTTAAAAGTGTATTTCATCTTCAGTCATTTCACCACTTCTTCAAGTTCCATGGTTTGTATGGCTCCAGTGCTACAACTTTAATAAATCTGTACTCCCTTACTCCCAGTCATTTGTCTGTTTCATACATTCATAGTGGTGGTTTCCTTCTTGAAAAACCAAATAAACAAAATGTAGAGAATACACAGACACATTAAGTATACATAAAAAACCCTGTTGTGACAGTTTCCTTACTATCTTGGGGGAATGAAGGACACTCTGGTAGAATCTCAAGAGGATGTTAGATATGCTTGTATTTTTATTCTTGATAGTAGCTATATTGTTACTCATTTTCTATGCCATTGACACCATGATTTTTTCTCTTATTTGTTTGCTTGCTTTTGAAGCAAAGTTGAGTTTATTAAGACCAACTTTTGATATAGATTTAAATAGAGAGAGAGAGAGACAGACAGACAGAATTAGCCTTAGAAAAAATGGCTGTATCTCATGAAGGGCGAGAGTAGACTTGTCATCAGGAGGAAGTTTAGGAATATGAGTTACTTTATTGGTTTTATAGGTTCTGCTGCTAGTGACAGAACTTAAATGTACATAGAACATAATAGGTATTCTCTAATCATAATAGTAACTGCAATATGTTTAGCACCATGCCAAAAGTGTTGAAAACATAAGAGTCATAGGTAAGCATGGTAACCTGAGTTGGGTAAAATAAAGATATTTTAGAATGTTTCAAATTTATATATATATATGTGTGTGTGTGTGTGTGTATCATATGTCATATATCAATATATCATATATTATATTATATATTATAGCAGATAAAACTTGAATCCTTATATACAGATATATTTATAGGCTCTATGTCCTAACTGCTGATGACTTAAAAAATTGACTGAAATTACTGAAGGATAGAGCACCCAAGCATACATGTTGCGCATCACCAACTAATGTTATCCTGTATAGGTAGGCTCTGGAAAATCCACCCAACAGAGAGAATGAAACTTATGAAAACAATAACAGTTCAGTATTGTTGTGAAGATAAGTGTGACCCCCACAGTCCCTCACAGACTCTTGATGCCCCTCAGAAGACCTGAGTTCAGGTGTTAAGGATCATGACCTATTGTGGAAATTGGCGACCTGAAAAATATACAAGTTATGTATGTGGTTTCCCATCTCGGTCTCATGTTCAGTGGAAAATAGAATAACAAAGAAGATTTACTTCAAGGAGATTTAGCAATATGTCTTTATTAGCATCTGCATGTTTAAAACCCATGTTTTAAATCCCTTGAAACTATATTGAGTTCCTCTCATTGTAAGGAAAAAACACTTCCCTTTCTGATTTCAGTTAAAATAGAACTCAGAATTCTTGTTTATTATTGACAAAATGTGTTGGCCTCTTTACTATTTTGTTTCTTAATTGCAGTCTGTGGATTCTGAAAACCATGAGCTTCTACCAGTCAATAAGGTGACTTTTCCAGACAATGGAGGTATAGAGCATCTCCTCAAGGATGTCTTTCTTCCTTCTCACTAACTGAATGCAATCCCATCAGCAGAGCGCAGTAGTTCTAATTTCATTAAACACATCATCAGAGTGCTTACTTAATATTTCCATGATACATTTTAATTGGTCACAACTGGCTCCTTTTGTCTGAAGATTTTGTAAGTTATCTGCTCATTTATAAGTGAAGACAAAAGCTGTCAGCTCCCCAGTGTACTTTCTGCACTTCTCTGTGAGGACATCTGTCCTCTGAATAGTTTTTGTCTTTCCCAACAGGTCTCCTCTCAGCTGCTCTATGTTTGTACATCTCTCAAGAGGGGTTAATTCTTTACAGCTGTATCCTGCCTTCTATGGATCTCACATGTGCAAATTATTAATCTTTTTTCTATTGCTACAGCAACTCCCTAGGCCATAAACACCCCCTACCTAAAACTGGCAGTTTTCCAAGAAAAACTTTGAAATACTTTGCCTGAAAAGATAATTTGGCCTCCTTCAGTTTACACTGTGCCTTGGAACAATACTAAAGATAAAGAAATAGAAACTTCCTTCTAAGTAATTATTTAGAAATAGAAATTGAATCTGCAGGCTTCAGTCTCTCTCCACTGCTGTGTAACAGGTCCAGATTTATATTTTATTTACCTTAAAAAACAAAGTAAATAATTCACAAGAACAACAAAACAGGCTATATATACTAAATAAAGAGCACTCTTCAATAGTTTTAGGTTTTTATTTTCAGGGTTTTCATGCAAATTTCATCACATAGGATTATTTTCATAAATGAAATTATCATTTATTTCAGCCTAAGGACAATATATTTTCTCCAATGCTACATGAATAGATGTATTGACATATTCAAATTATATTACACATGTTTTCTTATATGAGGACATTAATGTTTATTTGTAAGGTAGAAAACAAACTTTAGAAATTCAGGTAAAAACATGTATATGATCTTGACTGCATTTTGACCCTCAATGGAGAAGCTTGTCAATTTGGTTAGTGTGACATATACTTAATTTTAGATATTAAATCCCTTGGGTACGTTGATATTTTTTCCTTTTTTTACCTACTGGTTGGATTGTCTTATGGTAACGCTAGCCTTCAAAAATCAATGATTTATTTTAAAAGTTAGATATGTCATATTAAAGCATTAAGAGGTTCCAGGAATAGCATCTCTTGGTGATTAGATGCCTCTAGTGGTGTTTGGAAACAGGAGGCAGAGGGGCAGGGATTTTTACCACCTGACAAGTGCAATAATCCCCCAGAACTGCAAGGCCTGGAGCATCTTATTGCTGTTATGAAACAGAATTTATAAATAAAAATAAGGAAAACAGCCAGAGCCATGCACTTCCTGGGCTTCACTGACATTGATATGACAGCCAATCAGAAATTTCCGTTCATGCCAGGATTGCCAAACCAATAATTTTAGCAATAAAACCCAGCCCAAGAAATATTAAAATGTTTTGTCCCGAATACATATTTAAACACAAAATAAAGGTAAGCTCGTTATAATTCAGACACAAAAGATCATTTTAATATATACAGAAAATCTCCCTGTAGACCAATTAAAAGGAGCTTCCAAACAATACTGCCTAATTCACATAATATTTTAACTCAAGCAAGTTACATTTCAACATTTTCAGATAAGCCATATAATAGTGGGGAAAGGGGATTAGGAGAGCGGTGAGATGTGAATTGAAGCTTGAATTATTTCAACTGCATTTTAACAGGCTTTAAGACTGAAAAGGACTAGGAACGTAGAGGGGACAAACTTGCGTTGATTATTTTTTCATTACATGCATTATTCCAGTTTTAAAAATGTCAGTTGCTTGTCATGTTAACTAAGAATGCATTCACCATTGTATGTATCTAAAGCTGGCGTTTAACTGAGAATTTTGCAAAGGACAGATACAAAGAAGTGGTTTTTCCTTCTCTCTGTATATAAAAATAGAACTTTCAGAAATGTCATGGCTGACACATTTAGCTGCCGGACATTGAAAACCCTCTTTCTGACTCACAACCTGTGACTGGAACTCTGTCAGAGTAATCAAGAGATGTTATACAGTCGAGCACAAACAGGAGGCCAGGTTTTCCTATTTGGCCTGGCTTTTAAAGGAAAGAGGGTTAGTATTTCTTTGGAGCATAAAAAAATCATAGTCGCATTTAAAATGCACAACAGGATGAGGTGTGTCAAGTATTTGTGCAGCTAATTAATATAACCAATATTTCATGAGCATGTGAATTTAACATAGTATAACATGGTAAGAGATAGTCTTGACCCAGTAAATACCTCTGTGCACTGAGTTATTTTCTAAGAAGACATTCGAGACAGAGATGACCATGACAACGAAGGCAAATGGATACAGTGAACCTTTGAACAGTACAATCCAAATTGAAAGGTCAAAATATGATCCTTAGGTGATATTTGCCTCTATTTTAATGTCAGATGTAATTAGGCTGACTCTTTCAAAAAATTTAGAAAAATTATAATGCACAAATTATTTCTCCTGGTACTCTGAAAGTACTGATTTCAAGGTTATATGGTGTCCATATTTTTATGCCAGGGGAACATTTAGAAAGATTTTCTTTACCATAATAGTCAATTTTGTAAAATGAAAAATTTAACAAAGGGCATTAACATGAGCATCTATGAAGTGAATGGATTCAGAAATGGACAAATCTGCTATTGCTGTCCCTGTCATTTCATCATTTCATACTTCCTTGTATTTTAGTCTAACCATACTTCTTTCTTTCTTTCTTTCTTTCTTTCTTTCTTTCTTTCTTTCTTTCTTTCTTTCTTTCTTTCTTTCTTTTTTTTTGTTTCCCATTACCTTTGGAAACAACTGTATTCAACCTTTCAAACAGAATGACTGGAATAGTTCTTAGACATTTAAACATTCTAGACATTGAAGCTTATTTTGATGTGCTACTATAATTTATGGGGAAAGATTTCAACTAGTAATTTATTTAGGTTCCACATTTTATATGTTTTCCTGTGTTAGAAATGGCTTTATGATGGTTTTAATAAACAGGTTCAAATTTTGTCTCTGAGAATTATAAATTGTAGGAAATCTTGGAAAAGCAAGTCTTTGTAAACCTGAAATGTTTGCTATCAGTATGTGGAAAATGGCCATGTGTTCACAAGTTGTGAACTTCACCAAATCATTTAATGGCATGAATAAATTAGTGCAATGTCTGTCAATAAAAATACTTAGAAAAATTAATTACTCCTCTCTCTTAGTTATTTAGTGCTGTGACCAACTACCTGGTAAGAAGCCATTTAAGGTTAGATAGCCCATTTTGTAATAGTTTGAGGGTGTAGTCTATTATTGAGAGAAAAGCAAGGCAGTTTAAAAGTGGCTCTAACTTTGGCAATCTCAATTCAGTTTTTGTGTGATATAAAGATAATAAAGATTTCTTTTTTATTTGATCACTGAGTTTTTTGCATTCAAGAAATCTGTACCTCTAAAATGTAAAAGCTGAATGTTTGGCATTCTTACCTTTGCCTCCATCATAAGCATAGTTTAACATTCTAGTAGGCAAACTTGTCTACATTATTATAATACATAGCTCAGCACCAATCGTTAAATCCAAATCCTCCTGAGATACAGCATTTAAATACTTGAATCTTAATGTGGAACACCTACATCTTCAATACTAAATCTGAAAGCACCCTGACCACGTATTAATTGAACAGGACTGTCTATTCCAATTGTGGGTATTGGGGATTAGACTGTTTAAAAATGAAGTCCATTGATTAGGTCACATGGTATCATTCCAGGGATGTGAAAAGTTCTGAGCTATGGTTTTGCCCTTCCCTTGGGGCGTTCACTCTTCTCTGTGACCCTAACTTGCTTCAGAATTTTTAAATTTGCTGCTAACTAAGGTGGATGCATTTCCTGACCTTGCTGATGGGAATAGTCCAGAAGTCTCTCAAGTGCTGTAGGAACTAATTAATATGCATATTATACTAAGAAAGAATCATTAGTTTATGGTTATCTGTGAGAGAGCACAGCAGTCATGGTGGCTCATTACTAAACACATGCCCATCTCTAATAAAGAAAGTGGTCTTTACTTAGAGTTTAATTTTACAACTTAAAGTTGTTGATAAAATTTTTGATTGTACAAAAACATAAAGTTTTAATACTATTCCTGACTAATTTTATCTGATTAATGGCTACTATCTAAGAATGAGTATAAAAATTACAAAATGTTCTCAATGTTTAAAAATTAATAATTCATACAAAAAGGTGCTAAAAATAGAAATTATTGTAATTTTACTTCATTTTTATGCAACAAACAATTATTGGGTGATAAGAGGACCAAGTGCTATACTTTGTACAAAATTGCCATGCAGATCAGATATATTCTCCTTTGAAACTTTCTCTATTAGACCTTATTTGTAAATTCAGTTGTTCATAGCACAGGCCAATCCAGGCATTGACAGACATTGGGGAGATAACCAGTATCCAAAGAATCAGAAATATCAGCTAATAGCTGGTGATGAGGAGGTCAGTCTCAGGATGACTTGGATGTGAACATAACATGAGAGTTTTTGGTTGCAAGGGGGAAATATGAAAGCTTTAGAATTAACGTGTTGTGACTTTTGGGGGCTGAGAAGCAGTAGTAGATCAAGAAAGAACACTAAGTAGGGTACAAGTGTAAACTGACTATAAAAATCAAAGGCTGAGTTCCTCAGTTTGAAAAGTGTCTCACCTCTCTCTACAGCCCACTCACAGGGTGGGAACTTTCTTGACTTTTGGCATCAAGGATATCTCCATAATCTTTGGGTATACTATAGTTAGACGACAGCAACTCATTGGTCGCTTGGCTAGAAGTTCATCACATAGGAGAAGCAGACCTTGTGCAAAAGGTAGCAAAGCAATGCCAAAAATAAGGAAAAACTAGACAGAGAAAAAATGCTCGTAGAAAAATTGTAGGGTTGGTAAAATGTATGATGCAAAATATACACTTTTCCACAGTCAAGAATTAAGTAAATAGGAACTTGGAACCTGGAACCCATTATGTGCACTTGCTGGGGTTGGATGTGGGGAAAACATTTTTATTTTATTTTTAAAATATTTTTCTTCAGATATTTGATTTATAAAGAAACATTTTAATGTAAACTTGAATATTTCTACAAAAGTTAAGGGTGTTGAAGAACTGAAGTTTGTTTAGACTTATGGATAACTCTGGATTTCTTTACTAAAAGTAATGAAGAAAAGGTAATTAAAAGAAACAAGAGCTGAAGAATTGCAATACACAATAATGGAATCAATGACCTGAGGTGACAGGAGAGAAGAATCAGGGAACTTGGCTCAATGAACAAAAGTCAACTCTAAAGGAAATATAGGAAAATAACTGAAGAGAATGAAGAGCATCTCAAAGACCTGTTGAAATTAACGTAGACAAACACATGTATAGTGAGAGACACACAGACAAATGTATGTATAATGAAAGATGCACAGAGATTGCAGTGGGATAAAAGAAGAAGGAAAATGTTTGAAGGGCAGTCATTAAAATCCTTCCAAAAGCTGATGTCAAAACAATGGTGCATCTAGTGTTTGTGTATTCCAAACAGTCAAATGTGGACATGTTATAGTCAAGGAAGGAAAGTAATTCCCACCGAGAAACTCTTTCAAACTAGCCAGAAAGCAGAAATACAGTGAATGACTACTTTTTTTTTTCAGAAAAATCTGTAGGGTAAAAGGCAGTATATGACAAACAGAAAATATTTATTATTATCAGACCAATGTAAGAAAAAAAATGTAGAATGTTGCTGGGCAGTGGAGGCGCATGCCTTTAATCCCAGCACTTGGGAGGCAGAGGCAGGTGGATTTCTAAGTTCGAGGCCAGCCTGGTCTATAGAGTGAGTTCCAGGACAGCTAGGGTTATACAGAGAAATGCTGTCTCAAAAAATCTAAATAAATAAAAAAAATAAAATAAAATAAATTGTAAAAATATAGAATGTCATTGAGCTGAATGAAAGGAGGCTGAAAAGAAAGACGAATTCACAAAAAGAAGTGAAGAAAATTGAAATATATGAAAGATATAAAAGATGGGGTCAATCTGTATTTTCTCTCTTCCTTAAACATTTTTAAAAATTATATAACCATACAAAACAACATGTCCAATATTGCATTTGGGGTTCGTTGCATACCTAGATGTAGCATATGTGACAAAGTGGGAGGAAATGGACTTATATTGGAACAATTTTTTTACTAGACTTAATTAATATTAACGCTTTAAGTATATAATCGTATAGATTTTGATAAGTTAAGTGTTGTAATAACTGGAACAACAACTAAGAAAATAGCATTTAAATTTATTAAATCATTATCAATGCAGAGATATGATAAATATCTGAAATGTGGAATGTTTTTCAACCTGATTGAAACATTAGATCTACATGTACCAAAAAAATGTCACATTTTATACCATACATGTCTACCATTTTGTGTTTTATGTTTGATTCAACAACTTAAAAATTATACATATACCACAGATATATGAAACTTTTGTGTTACTTAAATAGATTAAAATTTTAAATGGAAGAATGTTATCTTGACAGTATAATTTTTTGACACAAAAGAAGGTACTGAAGGTAAGAGTAAATACAAAGGTATGGCATACAGAAATAAGAAAAGGTCAAGTCATAAATGGAATTCAAATGGTATCAGTAATTTCAGCCAGTGAGAACTGATTGAACGTTCTCTGGCTAAAGGCAGATGAAATAGTAGTACAAAAACTGGCTATAGTGCTCTAATAGTAGCTCCTATATGTATTAGTTGGAGATTTCTAATGAAGCAGACCAATCGAATGGATATATTGTAAAAACGTATTTATATGATTGCTTACATAATATGGTTGTCCAGGAATGGTCTGTGTCATAGTGGAGAATATGAGAACTGAGTAGTTGCTGAGTTTTTGACCATTATCAGTCTGGTGCCAGATGCCTACAGGATTTCTGAAGAGCCTTACTTAGTCTTCATTCTATGTTGGAAGCTGATTTTAATATCAGCATATGAGTTGGCTGTGTCTATCCTTTTGTTTGGGTTGCTGCCAGAATGTGACAACCACATTCAGGTGACTCTTCCCACATCAAAAAAGGCAATCAAAATAATCTTTACAGACATGCTCATGGGCTGTGTGTAGAGTCCCTCCCTGAGATTCTTTCTCCCAGATAATTGTACTTTGTGTCAAGCTCACAATTACAGCTAACTATTACCCTATAAGCCACTTTATATTTCAGTTCTCTACATATTTATTGTTTTGTGGTGATGAGTGTTAAACTTGGAGTCTCAAACATGCCATCTAATTGAGTTATAGCACAATACTAAAAGATTCATCTTAGATTCAAAGGTAAAGAAATGTTGAAAGACAAATATAGGGGAGAAGTAGTTTGACTAAAAATAATCAAAACAAAAATGGGATTGCTTTATTAATATCAGACAAATCGAATTTGAAAAATAAGTATTACCTGAATCATAGAGGCTGGGAGAGCTTGCTCAATAGGTAAATGTGCTCATTATGCAAGCTGGACAACTTAAGTTAAACACCTGGAATTAATGTAAAATGTTGATTGTGGTGATACACATAAAAAATCCCAATACTCCATAGGTGCAATAGTGGAATCAGTGACTGGAAACGTGCCAGGAAATCTGCCAGCTTGCCTGGAGTAGGCACTGTATTGACTAAAACAAAAGAAGTTCTGCCTCAAGAAAATGGGAGACGAAAACATACTCCAGAAAGACATTCATACTTGTACGTGCACACACACATAACACACACACACACACACACACACACACACACACACACACACACACACCCCACACACACATTATAGAGGAATTTTTATCTAGAAGTATGGCTGCACTGGCAAGAGATCACACCCAGAGACCTTCTAAGTCTATATGATCTAGCCAGAGTGGAGACAAGCTGTGGACTGCAGTATAGTCTGGTTCGAATACAGACACGCCCTTAGTACCTACCTTTAATCCAAACAATGAAAGTAACATTACTTTACAGAAGGAAACAGTGATGTTTGAAAGTGATGTCTAATTGGAGGGCAGGTCAACGAGTGGAGTCAGTTCGGTTTAGTCAGTTGAGTTCAGTTCAGTCAGTCAATGCAGGAAACAGTTCTGTTCAGTTCGTGTAGAAGAGGAAGGTTTACTGGGACAGTTTTACAGAGACAGGTTTCAGAGAGAACAAGCTAGATACAGGTTAAGACAGAATGAGCCAGAGAATGAGAAGAAGCCAGAAGATCAGAACAGATCGCCAGAGTTAGCTTGGAGACAAGTGGAACAATTCAATCAGAAGCCAAGTTTGAATCAATCTATTTGGAGAGGAAGGAGCTTTGAGCCAGAATAGCTGAGTTGAGCCAGCCAGTCAGAGTTCCTAAAGAACTAAAAAGGGTGAGCTTATTCAGCAGTAATCCTCTGAGATGACAACATCAGGCAAATAAAAGTTGCTTTTCCATACACACACACATACACACACACACAAAATTAATAAAATTTTTAAAAAGTGACCTTTATAACTTAAAGTTCAATTTGTAAAGATATCTAACAATGAAGAACCACATATTAAACAAAATCCGAAAATTAAATAAGCACAGATAAATTCTAATGAACATTCTTCTTTTCACTTTTATTAAATAAATTCAGTTTTCATAAATATATCCTGATCACAGCTTTGCTTTACTCTACTCCTCCTCTCTCCTTCCTACTTCCATTCCCTTTCTATCTCTCATTAGCAAGGAACAAGTTTTGAAGAAATAGCTGAATATGACAAAATATAATATACTACAACTAAGCAAAAACCTATCATATCAAAGTTAGACACAGCAGTCCAATATGATGAAAGGATTTACAAGAGTGGGTAAAAGAGTCAGAGACCCACTTACCGTCACAGTCAGGAGTCTCATAATAATACTAAGACGACAGGTATAATATACACCCAGCGGACCTGGGTTAGACCCATGTAGGGTTGCTTCAGCCTCTGTGAGATCATATGTGGCTTGCCTACTTGATTCAGAGGGCTGTGTTCTCCTGGTATCCTCTACTGTGTGTAGCTTTAGCTATTCTGCCTAAGCACTGGGAACAGACTGTGCTATCAGCCCTTGCCTCGAGAATATTGAATCAGGGATGAGGGAAAGATCATCCACCCAGGGTTCCATCCCATATACAGTTTCAAAACCCAGCCACTATTGTGGATGCCAACAAGTGCTTGTTGTCAGGAACCTGATATAGCTGTTACCTGGGAGGCTCTTTCAGTGCATGACAAATACAGAGGGGGACACTATCAGCCAATCATTGAACTGAGCACAGGTTCCCCAATTGAGGAGCTAGAGAAAGGACCCAAGGAGCTGAAGGGGTTTGCAGCACCATAAGAGGAACAACAATATGAACCACCCAGTACCCTCAGAGCTCCCAGGGGCTAAACCACCAACCAAAGAGTATGCATGGAGGGATCCATGGCTCCAGATGCATAAGCAGCAGAGGATGGCCTTGTTGGACATCAAAGGGAGGAGAGGCCCTTGGTCCTGAGAAGGCTAGATGCCCCAGTATAGGGGAATGCCAGGTCAGGAAAGTAGGAGTAGGCAGATTGGTGAGCGGGGCGTGGGTGGGGAGGTTAGGGGATTTTCGGGGCGAAACGAGGAAAGGGGGAAACATTTAAAATGTAAATAAAGAATATATCTAACAAAAAAAATTAAAAGAATTGGGGATGAAAAACACAGACACACACAGTTGTTAAGTTTCAGCTTGCCTTATTGATAGAATTGTTGAGCATCCCCAATCTACACTGTGCCCTTTCCAGAACTCCCAGCTCATCACCCTAAATCTGTTCTCACCTTCAGTGGCTCTGCCACCTTCATTCCTGGCTGTCCTGGAGCTCACTCTGTAGACCAGGCTGGCCTCGAACTCAGAAAACCGCCTGCCTCTGCCTCCCAAGTGCTGGGATTAAAGGCGTGCGCCACCACTGTCTGGCCCCTTTTCTCCCTCTTAAGCATGGAGAACTCTCTTCTCTTCTCCCCTCATCAGTCTGCTCGCCTGCAGGGGACTCAGACCTGGAAGTCCCACCTCTTCCTCCCACCCAGCAATTGGCCCATAGCTTGTTTACTGATAGATAAAGAACCAATTGGGGAACAAGACCTTAGCATCAGACCCACCATTCCATCCTCCATCCTTCTGACTCCTAGAATGTTTTGGCCTCTTCCTTGAGATTCCTTAAGCTCTGGGGGGAGGAGTTTGATGGAGATCTTTAAAGTCTGGGTGTAAACCTGTGCATCTGTTTTCATTTGCTGTCAAATAAAGCATCTCTCATGACTGGATAAGGCACTGATCTATGAGTATAGAAGAATGTCAGTGGGAGTCATTTCACAGATTTTATGGGTGGACCTGGGGTGGATGGGAATGGGAGCAGGGGATCATATATGGGTATAGACAGGGTCAAAGGAAAGAGTACTGAGAGAGAATGGAGATGGGGGCACTTGAAAGGTGGTGTGGCAAGTTAGCACAGTGGAAACTTCCATGAATGCATGAAGGTAATCAAATGAGGATTCCTAGTACTGGGGAAAATGAAGTCACAACTGGACATCTCTTGTTGCCAGGTGAGTCTTCCAGTGGCAGGACTAGATAACATTTAATTAAGTTGTTGGCAAAAGGGTTCCCATGGAAATTCCCAAACAACGCAGGCTGTTGCTAAGACAAAGGGTTGCTTTACAAAACCAACAGTGGGATTCAATTGCCAAGGACAATACCCATACAACCCACTGAACACTGAGAAATTGAGCTGGTGCCTATATGAAACCTTCACCACTACATTGCAGTCCATTTGGTGCAGGTAGGTACTCTGCAACCTAGAAAAAAAGAAAGGTGGACACAAACCCAGCCTCAAAACCTTGCACTAACAATCTGTCCTGCCTGCAAAATATACTAGAGCAATGGTGTCACATGACTTGTGGGAGTAGCAATCAGTGCCAGAATTAACTTAAGACCCACTCCACAAAAAGGAATCCATGGCTTTGGGTAACCAAGAACCAGAGACTAGGAGGCCCAGAGACCTGGGGTAATATATAAGACTGTTTGAGGCAAAAAAGCATCGAATGGAAATGGAATTTTCAACTTGATGTTAAATACTCCAATCACACTCAATAAATGATTAAAATTCAGACAGAAGGTCAGCAACACTCTAAAAGGCTTAAAATTTTTTATACAATTGGCCTAACTGACAGGTATGGGGCACAGTGAATCTATCTTTTCAAGTACAAAGAGATCATCTTTTTCAGGTTATACCAAATACTAAGTCATGAAGTAAATCTCCATATACTAAAATAGGTTTTAAAATATGTTCTGAACTAAAAATGGAGCTTTAAAAAACCCTAAAACATTGCTACTTCAGGAAAATTCCATATATTTGGAAAGTCAACATATTTCTGAATAATCCCTGAGCTATACAAGAGATTAAAAATTAAAAATATTTTTTTACTTGATTCAGTGGAGGCACCCAGCATCAAAACATACAATATGCAGCTAAAACACTACTTAAAGGAAAATGTAGTTTAAATGCTTCTAATTTGTTTTCCATGACACAATGTCTCCATTTATTCATTTATCAGATTATTGAGAGCTTGCTATGTTCCTGGAATCTTTTACACTATGCTGAGTCAGTCAGACTCTGATTCCCCAGAGCTCAGAGTAATGGGGGAAGGGGAACAGTAATCAAGAAATTACTTATGACTATGTTATCATAAATTTTTAAAGAATTTGTTGAAAAACATAACATGTTTGCATAAAACTGAAGTATTCCCAAACTATATTTCCAATTATAGTTGCAAATATTAATGAATTCACAATATTAACAACTTAACTTTTAAAATTATTATTATAGAAGCCAAGAAAACTGAGAGATGGTGTGATGGTTTGTATATGCTTGTCCCAGGGAGTGGCACTATTAGAAGGCTTGGCCTTGTTGGAGGAAGTGTGTCACTATAGGGTTGGGCTTAGAGATCTTCCTCTTAGATGCCTGAAGATGCCCAGTCCGTTCCTGGTTTCCTTTAGATAAAGGTGTAGAACCCTCAGCTCCTCCCGCACCATGCCTGCCTGGATGTTGCCATGCTTCTGCCTTGATGACAATGGACTAAACCTCTGAACCTGTAAGCCAATCCCAAGTAAATGTCTTTTATAAAACTTGCATTGGTCATTGGTGTCTGTTCACAGGAGTAAAACCCAAACTAATACAGAAGTTGGTACCGGGAGTGGGGTATTGCTGTGATAGGCCTGACCATGCTGTTGTTTGGAAGTATGTGGGTTTTGGAACTTTGGATTTGGAAAGTCATGGAATGCTTTAAGTGGGGCTTAGTGGGCCAGCCTAGTAGGAATATGGAAGACGGTGGTATTGAGGGTCATTTGAACTGTGTAGGCCTGATGACCCAAAAGGTTTCAGTAGTGAAGAACTTTCATATGTGGTTGAGAGACAGTTTTTGTGATGTTTTGGTGAAGAACATGGCTGTTTTTTGCCATTTTCTGAAGAGACTTCCTAAGGCAAAGGAAAAGAGATGTATATTAATTATATTGACAAAGGAAGTCTCTAAAAAGCCCAACAGAGACTTTGTTCTCTGGTTAAGTCTGATGAAGAGCGTTTTGAACAAACATAGCAAGCTGAGAAAGGAAACATACAAAATATATAGTTTGAGCATTAAAGGGACACCAGGAAGTGAAATGGAGCTGAATTCAAGGATATTAAACTGAACTAAGGAAGTAGTGACTTTGAGGCAAGATTCCTCCCAGCTAAATTTAGGTTCAGGCATGGTAGTACAAGCCTTTAATCCCAGGAGACAAAGATAAACAGATCTCTGAGTTCAAGGCCAGCCTAGAACAGAGCAAATTCTAGGTGAAGAAAAACTGAACTACAGGTTTGGTGGATCACACCATTAATCCCAGTGCTTAGGAGACAGGCATGCAGATCTCTGAATTCAAAGTCAGTCTATGGAGCAAGATCCAGGACAGCCAAGCTTAGGCAGTGAAGGAGTTGGAATAAAGGAAGCTAGTGATAATGTAATAGAACAAGGGGGCCAATGTTCCAGTTCCTGCAAACAGCAGAACTCAGCAGCTTAGGCCATGTGTATCTGGCTTTATATTCAAGAGAAGAAGGAGACTATTGGGACAATTGATGCTGGTTAGCTGGAGCTAAGAAATTAGTGGTGATTAAGAAAAGACCAGCAACACTTAGGTGATATTTTCTGGGAAGTGTTTCCTGAGAGCACAAAGAAGCTGTGTTCCAGAGATAGCCAAGGTTGTACCTCATGCTGCAGCTGTACTTGGTAATGTGTAAGAATAATCCAGGTGGTACTGGTTTTGAAGGCATGAAGGTATCATAAAGAACAGCTGAGGTTTGGCACTGTGAGAGGCCATGGAAGGCCATTGGTGGAAGTGCAGCCTCAGTTGTAGTTGACAGCGAAGGACTGAAGGGGTCATGCAAAGAATTTGAGGCTTGATACCATGAAGACAGCCTATGAGAGGCTTTGGTGAAGCATAGTTGCAGTAGAAGACCCTAGCATATTGGAGATGCCAGTACCATGGGATGACCACCAAGAACAGCAGTGGCAGCAGAATGGATCAGCTTGAACTTAGAGTGCTACAGAGGGCAGAGCTGGAGAAGTGACACCAGCCCTTTGGAGATGCACAGAAGATCATGTGTGGAACTCAGACATTGGAACAAGAAGCTGTGAAGCTGAAGTTGACTTGGGGACCCCAAGATGTTAAAGATGCCAGAGACACAGGATGCCTGCCAGGAAAGCTGCTAACAGGGAGTGGAACCAGTCCAGGAGACAGAACCTTGTTGCAGTCAACAAAGATGAAAAGCCAGTTGAAGATCTGAAGACTGCTTTGCCATCAGACATGGAGATGCAGAGTTTGGAGACTGCCCAGCTGGTTTCCTGTCTTGCTTTTGGGATTACAGTTAAGTGATTGGATGAATCTCAGAAGAGACTTTGAACTTTGGACTTTTAACACTGTTGAGAATACTATAGACTGTAGGGGACTTTTGAAGTTGGACTAAATGTATTTTGCATTATGCTATGTTTAGGTATGGCCCCCATAGACTCATGTTTGAACAAGCCTATGGGGACCAGGGAGTGGAATGTGATGGTTTGTATATGCTTGTCCCAGGGAGTGGCACTATTAGAAGGCTTGGCCTTGTTGGAGGAAGTGTGTCACTATAGGGTTTGGCTTAGAGATCTTCCTCTTAGATGCCTGAAGATGCCCAGTCTATTCCTGGTTTCCTTTGGATAAAGGTGTAGAAACCTCAGCTCCTCCCGCACCATGCCTGCCTGGATGTTGCCATGCTTCTGCCTTGATGAAAATGGACTAAACCTCTGAACCTGTAAGCCAGTCCCAAGTAAATGTCTTTTATAAAACTTGCATTGGTCATTGGTGTCTGTTTACAGCAGTAAAACCCAAACTAATACAGATGGGATAACAATATCCACTAAACCATCTGGGAAGTCCATTTGTAGTTTTTTGAGGTATCTGCATATTGATTTCCATGGTAGTTTGATTAGATCATGGCTTAAAGTTTTCACAGCCTACTTTAGTAAATATCCTTTTTTTTCCTTTCTTTTTTATTGGATATTTTATTTATTTACATTTCAAATGTTTTCCACTTTCCTGATTCCCCCCCCCCAGAAACCCCCTCTCCCATCTCCCCTCCCCCTGCTTCTATGAGGGTGTACCCCCACTCACCCACCCACCCACTCCTGCCTCCCTGCCCTAGTATTCCCCTACACTGTGGCTTTGAGCCTTCACGGGACCAAGGGCCTCTTCTCCCACTGATGCCTGGCAAGACCATCCCCTGCTACATATATGACTGGAGGTTTAGACCCTGGGAGCTCTGATTGATTGATATTGTTGTTCTACCATGGGGTTGCAGTATTCTTAAGTGCTTTAACCTCCCTTCTAATCCACCACCTACAAGTGGTAGTGAAAAAGAAAGATTATTAGAGCACGGGGTAAGTAGACCTGTTTAGAAATAGCTTTTTTGGGATGATTCCGGTCTTCATATCTGGATGTCAGCAGCTCAGTCTACTAGCAAACCAAAAAACAAATCAGAAGCTGCAGACCAGTCCACTCAGCAGATTCCACACATGAACCAGCAGTGACAGCTCAATCCAGAATAAACCGTGAATCTGTGGACGTGGCAAAAAGACTCCAGAATATCACTAAAAGTTCTTTGGTGAGTTACTCTCTATGAAGTCAGTACAAGCGAAGATCAGCAATGTGGTGCAAGGCCAACCAGTCCCAGGTCGTCAGGAGAGTCTAATGAAGCAGTGCAAAGCAAACCAAAGCACTAGCTTCTTCCCACTGTCTGTGGGGTTATATGTGTATTCTTTCTAAACATCCCTTGTCCTCTCACTTGTCTGCTTCAGCAAAACTTCCTCTCACCTGTGTCTACTTCAGCAAAGCGTCATTGTAGCCTGACTGAATCTCTAGAGAAACCAAAAATTTCCACTTCAAGATCATATCCTACCAGTTGCATAGAATGGATTTCTTCTGTCCTTGCTAGAGATGGTTGATGTTTGTTTTCATAATGACTACCATTCTGACTAGTGAGAGATGAAATCTCAGTACAGTTTTTATTTGCATTTCTCTGACGGTTGGTGAAGTTGCCCATTTCCCATGGTTATTGGTCATTACCATTTCATCATTTCAGAACTGTATGCCCGTTTCATTAGCCCATTTCTTATTAGATTGTTTAGTATTATTGTTTGTATATTTGTTCTGCAATTAAAGGTTTTATTCCATTCTCTAGGTTGATGTACAGAATGCTTTTAATTTCTTATTTTCCTATATGTTAAGTGTTGACATTATTTCTTGAACAACTGGAGTCCTGTTGGAAAACTGTGGCTTATATCTTTTTCTTGAAGTATTTATCTGACTTTATTCCTTTAATAACATCAGATGTTATGTCCTTAAGTTAATATCCCTGTTTCACTTGTTGTTGATTTTGGTATAAGGTAAGAGCTGGGAATCCAATTTATTCTCTGTGTTCTGTGGATATATAGATTTCCTTGTGTCATTTGTTTGAGGAGGTTTTTTTCCCCCAGTGCTTATTTTTGGCGTATGTGTGAAAAATTTGGAGTTGTGTGACTTTACTTCTGAATCCTCTATTCTGACCCATTGATCTACACTTGGCTTTGTTTCTTACTGTGATGCATTTGTTATTAATTTGACATCAGGTATGGAGACATGTCTAGCACTCTTTTCTCAGTATTTCTTCAAATATCTGAAGCCTTCTGTCCTTACATATCAATATTAAGATGCTTTCTCTGTTTCTATGAAAGGTGATGTTGGAATTTTGACCAGAGCTTTATCAAATCTGTATATGGCTTTTAGGAGTACTTACTTCCCCTTTCATCCTTCTAATTCATAAACATGGGGGAGGGTAGTCTTTGCATCTTGAATTTTATTCCTCTATTTCTTTATTCAGAGTTTTAAAGTTTTTAGTATATGAGTTGTCGTACCTTTGGTTAAGTTTGTTCTAAGTTACTTTTTGTGGCAATTGAGTTATTTGTTTTGTTTTTTGTTTTTCACTCCTTCAGGTTATTTTGTAATGGTATACAAAAAACTACTAATGTTTGCTTGTTGATTTTATAACCTTAAACTTTGTACAAAGTTTATAAAATCTCTGAGTTTCTGGTGGAGTCCTTGAGGCACTCTCTCTCTATAGAATCATATCATCTGCAAATAATGATATGAATTTTCCCTTTTCTGCATGAACTTCTTTTATTTCCTTCTTTTGTATTCTTAATCTAACCAAGACTACAGAACCAGGTTCAGTAAAAATGGTGAACATGGTTACAACTGTCCTTTTCTGAGTTTTAATGGGAATGATTTGGTTTTTCCTCATTCAGTATACTGACTATAATTTTGTCATATTTAGTTTTTATTACACTGTGCTATATTCTTTCTATTTCTAGTCTTTTAGAAACTTTTAGAATGAAGGGAAATTGGATTTGCCAAAAGAGTTTTTTTTATCAAGTGAGAGGATGACCTGATTTCTGAACTGAGTTCATACAGGTGAGGGATTACATTAATTGATTTACATAAGTTGAAGCTTTCCTGAATATCTGAAATGAAGTCAATTTTATCATGAAGAATGATCTCTTTGATGTGTATGTTCATGTATTTGATTTACCATATTCTTCTTAAGAACTTTTGCATCTATATTCATCACAGTAATTATTTTATAATTTTCTTTTTCAGCTGTGTCTTTATCTGTTTGTTTGTATTGGAATAATAATCTTGTAGGAAGAATTTGTAACATCTATCCTATTTATGGAATAACTTGAGAAGCATTGATTTAATTTGGGGGCAATGTTCTTAATATAATTGTTTTTTGCTTTCACTTATATTGCTAGATTTTAAAAATTGTTTCTTTCATATTTGTTTAATTTTAGTAGATCATATATACTTAGAACAATTAATTGTTTGTAAAGTAACATCCTAATGATTTTTTGAATTTTGTGTCCACTATGATAATGTCTGCTTAAATTTTGAAAACTATTTAAAACACTAAAATCAATATCCATGTAGAATCAATGTAGAATTCTACATGCTAGCTACAAAAAAGAAGGGAATCTGTGCATAAAACCACAATTAGGAAGAAAATTATTACAACCATAGTAAAACAAAAAAAGTTTATTAAAGTCAAAAGAGCTAGTATGAGTGAGATCCAACTTGTTTTATGGAAAATGACAGCAAAACTAATAAAGTATTCATTAGGATGATCAACCAAAGACAGCCAAAGAGAAGAAATAGAAGTAAGTAAATAAAAAAATAGTGATTATAATTATAAATCTTAGGAACGTCACAAAAATTTAAAAAAGCCAGAATAGTTGAAGCAACTTTGAGAAAGAAAAGTTGAAAAGAAAAGTAGACAGCCTTACATTACCTGAGAATAAATATTTTCACACAGCTAACAATAAATAAGGGAGTGTATTGATATAAGAACTATGTCATAATTGAACAGAATTGAAAGTTTAGAGATAAGTCCTTATAATCAATGCTAAATGATTTTTTTTTGCTAAATGATTTTTAAATGTCTAAAAATGGCAATTTAATGGAAAACTTAAATATATGCAAAGTGAATGTAATTTTAAAGTTATGTCACGCTATGTTTCCTAAAATTAATTCAGATTGATCATAACCCTAAATTTGAAAACTAAAAGCTATAAAATTTATAGAAAAATTAATAGGAAAAATGAGTTAAAGAGAGCATTTCCTGGTTAATATTTCAAATATAAAGAAAGAAGATATGAATTAAACTTTAAAATTTAGAACTTCACTTATCTAAGTCATCATTAAGGAGACAGAAAGATGATTACAGACCAGGGAAATTATTTCTAAATTATAGCCTGATAAAGAACCAGTACTAAAATATAATTCTAACAACTCAACAAGAGGGAACCCAATTAGATTATAACTAGGGTGACAGCCTCCATATGGCCTGTCATGATCCCTTGTCTGTTGTTTTCTTGCATAATTTTTACCTACATGACAAAGTAGGTGGACATGTCACAGGTAAGCTGTGGCAGAGTTGAAGGTATGCCACTTTTTATTAAGCCACTGCACTGCAATAAACTCACAAATAAAAGCATCATGTGACTACAGTAACAAAGCCACTCACATACTTGCTCAGACCTAAATACTACATCTCTATACAGTTAAAATAGCCATTCTGAAGCTATGGATCTTTGATTCTGACTGTACATGTTCTAAAACAATTACATTTAATGCATTTATCCACCAAAAGAGAAACAAATATAAAAGTTAAAATTATGAAAATTAATGTTATATACTCATTGATGTCTCCTGTGTTGTTTATCTCTATTCCATTCTTCCCCAGAGCCTAATATTTCTCTTTCTTGTTCTTCTTTCTAAATGTTATATTATATCTGCATGTATATTGGACTACACTTGTGTATACTTACACTGAACACTAGGATCTATATGTGAGAGAGAACAAACAATTATTTTTTGTTGATGTTGCTTTTGTTTTTGTTTTTCCTTCTGGGACTGGGTGACCAGAAGACCTAGAAATTCTAGTCCTGGACCTATATTCAGAAAATTTCACACCTTACCCTAGATATATTTGCACATCCATGTTTATTGCTGCTCTATTTACTATAGAAAACTAAGGGAACTAACCTAAATAGCCTTCAAGAGATGAATGGATAACCTGATACATTCATAAAATGGAATAGAAAATCACACGTTTTTAAAAAAGTATGAAATTAGAATGTGTAAATAATATTAACCTCATTCAACCAAAGATCTTATCTGACACCTTTTTGCTCTTTCTCCTTGTATTAAACTTTCTTCTGGATGATGGCTATCATATACTATGGAGTTAAACAGCTATAACTAGCCTTGTGAGTGAAACATTTTAGAAGTGGGTATTCCCTTCCAAGTCAAGTCACCCTCATTGCCATCTCATGAGGAAATCTGGTCCCAGTCACCAACCTAAAATACCACTGAAACCTTGACTCACAGAGATAAATGTGTTTGTTAAAGCTCTTTATCTTGGAACAATGCTTCCAAATGAAGGATTAATAACTAATTTTAAGGGGCAAAAGATTTAAATGAAAGTTTCCACCCAAAGAAGCTCTAAGGATGAGCAACAAGTACATGAAAAAATGAAATAATATCATTAGGGAAATGCAAACAAAACTATTGCAAATATGTTAGAAAGTCAATAATAAAAAAATCCTGGGACTCGCATATCTGTCTCCCTGGGAAATCACATGCTTAGTATGGATAAGGACCTACATTCATTCCTAGCACCAACAAACAGACAAAACATTCTGCCTATCTGCCAATAGCAAAGAATAATGAGTGTGCAGCAAACTAACTTTTATGTACTGCTTAGGGGGAATGCTAAGTATATTAACTTGTTTTTAAGTGAATAAATTTACTAAACAGCAGAAATTCAATGATATCTACTCAAGAAAAATAACAATATATCTCTATGCAAATACTGATATGTGATTGTTCATAAAGCTTTATTCATGATCTCAATAAGATATAAACAATCCAAATGTCCACCATCATGAAAATGGATAAACATATATACAAAAATTATGGTAATTAAAAGAAGCAAGCCACTCTATCTTTTCTCTGATTTTCTTTTCCCAGTAATCAGTGCTCACACGGATCAAATTGGAATCCCTTGTAAACGCTTCCCAAATCACTATTTCCTTTCAGCTCAATTGCATGATTTTTGTTACTAAGCTGTGTGTCTCTTTATTATTATCTATTTATTATTACATTGTAATGAAAGATTGTATCTGTTTCCTTTTCTCTTATGTGAGTTCCATGGAAACAGTACTTGTCTCTTTCTTGCCTTTAGAATCTTAAGACAAATGGGGAAATATAACACATACTTATGGATTAATGCTAGGAACAAATAGATGATAGTAGATGTGACAACACATGGATTGGAGGGGCCTATGAAAATGCTTATCAGTTAAGGTCATTTGCTGATCTTTTAGAGAAATAGAATTTGTGTTCTTAGCCCCCAACTTAGTATGCCTCACAACTTCCAGTAACTCCAGCTCCAAATGATCAGATGCCTTTTTCTTGCATCCACATTACAATAGCTATACCTGTTTGTTTCTAGGGTCAATTTGTGCAGAATAGCTTTTTCCATCTTTGTACCCTAAGATGGTGTCTATCCTTGGTGGTGAAGTGTGTTTCATAGATGCAGCACAAAGATAGATTTGTTTTCTAATCCAGCTTGTATCTTTTTATTGTGGAGCTGATACCATTAATATTCAGAGTTATAAATTAGCAGTGCTTCCTATTCTTACTTTGATTTTGTTGATGTTAATGATCATCAATTTAGAATGATAAATATATCACTAATTTGTAAAAATTGAAAGTGTCTTATGATATTGTACTAAGGCATAAATTATAATGAGTTACAATCCTAAGTGTGACAGGTAAAATTTAAAAATAAAGATTCTATAGGTGTAATGAGATAATAATAACTTCTGGTTGAAAGGCTACCAATTGTCTATATTAGACTCAAGTTTTAAATACTCTGTAGGAGAGACATAAAATTAGAAATTTATATCATTATGTTTAAGACAATTTCTTAGATGTGCTATATAACACATGCTTTAAAAAGGTTTCAAAAGTTCATAGGAAGTGTGATGCACTCAATTCAATTGGTGTTAAGACCCAGTTAAGGTATAGAACTCTCTCAGTTTGCAAGTGACTCTCACTAGGAGGTTAATGTCCTGATAGGCTTTAGAACAGAAAGGCACAAAAAACCAGAAACCCAAGCAGAGGGCGGAGCTGGCTGTTGGTACAAGCATTCTTTTGGTATGTCTCCTGTGCCTTGTGCAGGGAATGTGTGCTTCTGGGGAGCAGTCACACAGCACCATGAAAAGACTTTTTAGCATCGCTGAGCAGTTGAAGGGCAACACACAGAACTGACCACAGAGGACACCTAGTAAGAGTACAACACCTGTAATTCATAGTTTCTTTGTTCTGAGACCCTTCTTCTCTAATGTAAGTATTCAATGCTACATATTTTCCACAAACCCCACTTGAGATACATCTCACAAAATTTGATTTGTGCTTTCATTTTCACTCAGTAAAAACACTTTTAAATGTTTTGTGACTCCTCCTTGACCCATCTGCAATTTAGAAAGCAGTTCCTAATTTTTAGACATGTAAGGAATTCCCAGGTATCTTTGCTGCTATTTCTGCCTTAATCCTTTTATGATCAAGAATAAAGTTTATATTATTTCAGTTTCTTAAAGTTTCTATGGTTTGTTTAGTAACTCTTTGTGTAGTCTATTTTGGAAAATTGTCCATGTGCACCTAAAAATACTTATCTACTGTTGTTTGGAGCACTGTAGCAATGTTAACAAACTCAAATTGTTTGCAACTGTTGAAGGCAGCAGGTATAATTTTGTATCAGTATTTTGTATCTCTTTTCAATTTTATCTGGGGTTTTAAAAGTAATAAAATCTACCAAAATTTTCCATTTTAATAAAATCTTCAATGGACATGCAATTTGTCACTATACAACCATCACAATTAGGCATATCTTAAATACCTTCAGTGCCCTAAACAAAAACCCCATTCCTGAAGAAATAACTTATCTGAACTCTTTGTGAGACCTTAGCTATTTTCCCAGTGTGTAATACACAATCCAAATAAGCTCACCCTCTCTATGTTAGCACCTTTGGCTTATTAAATTTAGCATAGTGTATTTATTCACATTGAACCAGTAACATTCCTTTTTATGGTTTCATACTTTTCTTCCTCTTAAGTGTAGCCCGACCTGCTGTACACATAAGCATATGTGCATCTGTTCAAGCCTTTGTTTTCAAAGTTTTAAGATAATGAACAGGAATTATTTTTGGATCTGTAGCTTTTTGAAGTACATCAACCTTATTACTAAAGCAGCTGTGTTTTTAATATTCCTATACGCAGTATATGAAGTTTGCTTATCATTCATATCATCACCAAACTCACTCCTTTCCTTTTTCTTTTTATTCTGATCACTCTAGAACTGTGCCTCATTATAATCTTGATTTTCCTAAAGACATTGAGTGTCCTTTAAAGTGCTGAATTGCCATTATGAGTCATTTTTGGAGACCCAACTACTTCACTTACATTTAAACTGCATTGTTCATCTTCCATGTCACATTTTAGAAATGTTAGGAGACGCATAATTTACTAACATTTCACCTGGATTTTCCTTGTACTTTTTTGGTACCACCATTGCAATGGACACGTTTTCTCATTTTGATTAAGTTTGTGTTGTTTATTCATGCTGTGGTTGTTAATGCCTTGGTTGTTATATCTAAGATTTCATTGTCAAATTCAAGGCTAAAAAATTTTACTGTTATTGCTTCTTCTTACAGTCCTATTGCTTTAGTTCAACTATTGGGAGTATTGATCCATTTTGAGTTAATTTGTCATATATTGTGCAAAGCATTTTATCTGAAAACTATTTAAATACTTAATGGTTACAGAGTCCAAGAAGAACAATCAGGATGAATCTCAAAAGAGGACATATTAAAGAATTGGTTATCCTTTAAAACAGATATGTGGACAAAAGATATCAGAAGTAGGAGAGGAGCACAGAGAAGTAACACCCTAGACAAGGACACAAACTCAAGAGAGAAGTTTCTGAGGGTGTTGCCGATACAGCCATGTTCTGCCATCTATCTTAATGTACAAAGGAGTGTAGACTCAGGTGCTTTTCTGGTGCTATATTTAATAATTCTTCCAGGGACTGTTCAAAGAAATAAATGAGTTTACCCCATATAATCTGGAAATTATTTCTATCATTTAGATGTACCCTAACCAAAAAGTATCAAGTTTTAGAACATTGGTTGATTTTTTTTCAATAAAACCACATTTCAGCAAAGCAAGTACAACCCCTAACACTTCCAAACATGCCTTCCTTCCTATACACCTAGATCTTGCAGCTGCACCACGACAATAAAGCTGATTGCTCACTCAAAATGAGCAGGGGCTGAAAAAAGTAAATAAAGAAAGAAACTTCCTCTTTAAAAAGTCTCTAAATGCTTCCAATTTGTGAAATTGTTTGAATTTGCTTAGTTGATGCCGGAAGAAAAATGCAGCCAATTGTGCTGTCATGGTCATGTTTCTGATATTGGAGGGGTTTATTAAAATTGTCGGATATTTTCAGGAATAGAACTGGTTGTGATTAATTCTGAAGTCTGTTTGATCTTTAGTTCATTTTATCATGGGAAATGAAAGAAGAGAGAAAGAATTGCCTGTTCCTTAGTGAGAAGTGCTAGTATAGGTGGTTTTGATCTGTTAAGTCATTTATTTCTCAAAAAACCCTTTGTGGCAAATATTATCAACCCTCCATTTTTAGTGCTGAAGAACAGGGGACTAGGAAAGATTGAGTAACTTGTCTGAAGTGATACAAAATAATTTTTATAGATAGAATTTGAACTCACAGCTCTCTATAAAGCCAGTATGCTTACCAGTATATTAAAGTGTTCACCTCAGAAGTCTGTCCAAAGCAAGGATCCGAGACTTGGAAATGTTCACTCTGATATTAAACAGGAAGAATCATGAGCTGTTAAAAGTAGTGTTCATTGAATCTAATATATAATTTCATATTATCTGTCTTTTACAATCAGGACTACTTTGTAATTCTAGAAAAGGTAAGATGTGTAACTAATATTTTCACATTGTCTCTGATGTCAGCAGAAAAAGGCATAGTTTAGGTGGGCATGTTCTACCTGCAATGGGCTTGGTCGTCTGGTGTGTTGGAATTTCTGTTACAAAAATAGCCCAGTGGTGAAGAAAAGGACAGAGGTGGAAGCTACAAGATCACAGACTGGCTGAAATGATCCAATTTTAGCTTAAGCCTTTGTGAGAGGAAGCCAACAATCCACTGTTGTTTCCAAAGGAACCTGTGGACCCTGGGAGGGTGCCTACTGGTGTTGTCTGTTATCCAGCTGGAATGAAATTAGGTTAACAGTTGCATTGGGCCAAATTGAGAGAGTGTTACCTTCTGGTGCTGTCCATCACTAGGAGTGGGAAAGCAGGCTATTATCTCAAGGGATGAAGTTTAAACTTTTTTTTTCTGACAAAAAGCAGGTGCAGAGCCAAAGACTCATATATACTTGGGCTAAAAGTAAAGGGTAAATTCCAATTCTGGAGGGAAACTGAGAGTTGAAAGGGAAGTATGTGACCCAACCCTAGGTTTACAGACTTGGAAACAAAGAGGCCCTTAAACCACTGTATACTACAATAGCAACACCAACACACGATACTTGGTACATTGTCGACAGATCATACAAAATTAGCCCCAGTGCCTATGGATCCAGCCTCCACAAGACTTCTTCCCTTACTTTAGGTTACTTTAAGATTTTAATGCTTGTTACTGGGACTGAGAGCCATGACTATGGGAGTAAGATGCTTGTTGTACAACCATGAGCACCTGAGTCCAAATCTCCACTACCCATGTTAATTATGGCTAATAAGTGTGAGTCTGAAATGTCATCACCCAGCTTGAGTCATATGGGAGGTAAGGATGAGAGGATTCCCTAAATCTCAAGGGCCAGGAAAACTGGCATATACATTGGCAAACAATGAAAAGAGCTTGCCTCAAATAAACTGGAAAGTAAGCACAATATCTCAAAGTGGTCTTCTTACCTTACCTTCCATAGTCATATACGAATGACTACCCACCCCTCCCCAACATGCTCATATCATTTGCGTATACATGCACATATGAACAAAGTTATTTGTTAAGACTTAAAGTAATAGTACATATGAAATTAGCAACCCAGTGGCCAGAGCAGTCAATATTAACATTTTCTAAACACTTCTATTTTCACTCAGCAAACACTTATTAAAGACTCAGATCTAGTAACTTTTTTTTTTCAGTTAAAGAAGACAGAAGCTGGAGAAATGGCTTAGAAATTAATAGCACTTGATGCTCTTGCAGAGGGCCTGGATTTGTTTCCCAGCACCTGTACTGTAGTTTGCAACTCTCTGCTATTTTAGTACCAGGATATACAAAGCCTTCTTTTGGTGTCATTGGCCATGCATGTGGTGTGCACATACACACACACACACACACACACACACACACACACACACTGGCAAACACACATAATAAATATCTCTTTTAGGTAAAATAAAATGATATAGTAACTCATGATAACTCTATGATGTAAGTTTCAGTATTACTGATATTTTTTTCATGTCTATCATATACACTTATTTTATTTGATTTAGCATTTGCTTTTGATTGATCACTGAGCAAGCAGCAGCAGATCAATAAGCAAACAAGAAACATAAGTTCCTTTACTTGATGAAAAATAACTATTTTTCTGTGAGATGGGGTCTATGCATATTCCAAGATGGTCTCACTCTATGATTCTCTTGTCTCAGCCTCTTGAGTTCTGGGATCCCAGATGTGTGTTCTCGCTCGGTCAGATGACGTTTCTTATCACCATAGATTATAAGTTTTCTAGTACTATAATTTATTTAAACTTAGTGTAAAGTGATGTTTAAATGTCTATGAAATGAAAGAATACCCCTTTGAATACTAGCTATGGCTCTATGGGTAATGGAACGTATCACCAAAACTAATGACCTGAGTTCAATGTCTGGAACTCCAGATGTAGAAGAAAGATGACTTCCCCAAGCCATGCTCTACCTTCCACATAATAAAATAAACATTTATCATTGTTTTAGTTGAAAACACATGTTTGGTTTTATCAAACACTTGAAAATGACTTGTATGTGATGGAAATAACACAGAAGGTTTATATAGTAACTCATGATAACTCTATGATGTCTAACTATTTATAGTTATATTTATACTTTATATACATGCACATTGAAACTCAGAATGGTTCAAAAGATTGTTCTCAATGCATGCAGTGTTGTTCACACACACCTTTTATGCTTTGATGAGTTCCTCATCTACTAAAGTCCTCACTCTCATTATTAGTCATTTTTCAGGACAGAGTCCTTGGAATTCAATTGCTTCTGGTATTATGTCCAATAGATAGAACTCAGATTTGCTTGTCTCCAATGCCCCCTTAAAATGGGTGCTTGGTCCATGGATAGCCTGGAGTGCCTCCACATGCATTACCATGGAATCATCTGGTAGCATCTGTGGATGTCTGTAGGAAAAGGGAGGTTGCCTTTGGAATGACATGGATCACATTCACCTAGGATCCAGGTGGATGTCACAGCTGTTCCACAAAGATCTTCCTAATCACTACACCTTATTCTACCCCTCAAGACTGAGTTGAAGGATGTTGTAGTGGTTGCTCTGCAGTGCTGGAGTAGGAAAAAGCAAGTTTGTATTGTGATGGTGGGTTAAACGTGGACCAATGGCCTGAAGAGATGGAGGATGGGGATGTTAGAAATCTGAAAAATTAAAGTCCTTTTTTATACAAAATGAATTTTATTTGGGGGTATGAGAAGGAGGGATGAGAAAGGAATAGAGGCAGAAAAGAGAGAGAGAGAGAGAGAGAGAGAGAGACACGGAGGGAGGGAGAGGGAGAGGGAGAGAAGGGAAGAGGCGATCTGGCTGGCAACACAGAGAGATGAAGGAGGCAGAAAGAGAGGGAGAGAAATTGGGGGAGGGGGAGGAGTCGGAGAGAAAGGGAGGCTAACCAGTCCTTTATAGCAAGCCAGGCTCTTACCTGGCTGTTGCTAGGTAACTGCTGGGTGGAGCCTAGAAGAAATGTTAACATTCCTCCATTTTGGTTTAATTTAAAAAACGAGAAACTAGAAAGAGGTGATGGTGAGTCAGGAATAGGGTTGTGGTGATCTTTAGCTGCTTCCTGCTATAAAATCCTTTCTTTTTTTCCACCTTACACTTTTTAAAAAGACTAGGTGCTGAATGTAGGGGAATGGCAGGACAGAGAAGCAAGAGGGGGTTGAATGGGGAAAAGAGGGAGGGAATGGGGCTTATGGGACTTTCGGGGAGGGAGGAAACGGGAAAGGGGAAATGATTTGGAATGTAAATAAAAAAACTTAGGAAAAAAAAAAGACTAGGTGTATTTTCTTCTGTTGAGACTAGACAAGGCAGTCCAGTTAAGGAAAAGGTATCTAAAGGTACCAATGTAGTCAGACAGCCTCTGCGCCTGCTTTTGAAGTCCCACATGAGGACTTGGCTGCACTATTATTACATATATGCAGAAGGCCTAGGCCTGTCCCACTCTTGCTCTCTTGTTGGAAGTCCAGGTTAGTTGATTCTGTAGGTTTTCTTGTGTCCTTAACTCCTCTGGCTCTTTCAATACATTTTCCCCTCTTCCATAGGATTCCCCAAGTTCCACTTAGTGCTTGGCTGTGGATCTCTGTATCAGTTTCCATTAATTTCTGGGTGAAGTCTCTGTGATGACAATTATGCTAGACTCTTCTCTCGAAGTATAGAAAAATATCATTAACAATGTCAGGGCTTGGCTCCCTCTCACAGCATGGGTCTCAATTTGAGACAACCACTGGTTAGTGTTACCCTCAAATTCTGCTCCATCTTTTAAACTTGTACATCTTGTAGGCATGACAAATTGTGGGACTAAGTTTTATGGCTACGTCGGTATCCCAATCCCTCCATTGGAAATATTCCTTGGTTATAGGGGATGGCTGGTATTCAAGCTCCATATTCCCTATTGCTTGGAGTCTTATTTAGGATCACCTTTATAGATTCCCAGTTGTTTCCATTGCTTTATTTAGGTTTTAAGCTTGTCCCATAGATGCTCCACCCTCCAATCCAGTTGTCTCTCACAGTATTCTCTCCTTCCCTCCTCCCTATTCCTAATTCTTCCTTTTCCCATCCCCATCTTCATACCTACCCCATCCAGTCCCCTCCCTATATCTACCTGAAATGTCTATTCTGTTTCCCCTTCTCAGTGACAGTCATGTGTCCCCAAACTCTCTACCCCTCTTTGATACTTAGCTTCCTTGGGTCTGTGGATTTCACCTTGGTTATTCTGTACTTTCTGACTAATATCCACTTATAAGTGAGTACATATCATGTTTGTTTTTCTGAGTCTGGGTTATCTTATTCCGGATGGTCTTTTCTAGTTCCACACATTTGTCTGAAAATTTCATGATGTCATTGTTATTATTAACTGAGTACTTCTTCATTGTGTAAATGTACTACATTTTGTTTTATCCATTCTTCAGTTGAGGGACATCTAGGTTGTTTCCAGTTTCTGGCTATTATGAATATTACTGCTATAAACATATTTGATCAAGTGGTAAGGTGGAAATTCTTTGGGATATATGCCCAGAATTGGTATAGTTGAGACTTGAGGTAAATCTATTCCAAAACTTCTGAGAAACTGCTATATTGAATCCCAAGGTGTGTGTACAATTTTGCATTCCCATCAGCAATGGAGATGTGCTCCTTTTTCTTCATATCCTCACCAGCATGAGATGTCACTTGATTTTTTTGTTAGTCATTCTAATGGGTATAAGATATAATTTCAGAGTTGTCTTGATTTGCATTTCACTGAGGACTAAGAATGTTAAACATTTCTTTAAATGCTTCTTGAACATTAAAGATTCCTCTGTCAAAATTTTTCTGTTTAGTTCTGTACCTATTTTTAACTGAGTTATTTGGTTTATTGACATCTGGTTTTTTGAGTTCTTTATATATTTCGGATATCAGACATCTGTCAGTGTAGGGTTGATGAAGATATTTGCCCAATCTGTAGGCTTCCATTTTGTCCTTTTGACCATGTTCTTTGCAGTACAGAGAGGTTTAATTTCATGAGGTCCTATTTATTAATTGGTAGCCTTAGTGCCTGAGATGTTGCTTTGTTCAGGAGATTCTTTCCTGTTCCAATCTGTTCAAGGCTATTATCCAGTTTCCTTTCTATCAGACGTAGTGTATTTGGTTTTATGTTGGGGTCTTTGATCAACTTTGACTTGGGATATGCATAGGATGATAGATATGGATATATGTGCTTCTTCTACATATAGACTTCCAGTTAGACCACCACTATTGGTTGAAGATGCTTTCTTTTTTCCATTGTATACTTTCGGCTAATTCATCAAAAATCAAGTGCCCATAGGTGTTTGGATTTACTTCATGGTCTTTGATTTGATTCCTTTGATTTTCCTGTCTGTTTTTATGCCTGTACCATGTGTTCTTTTTATTATTATTTCTCTGTAGTACAGCTTGAAATCAGGGATGATGATACCTACTGAAGTACTTTTATGGGACAGAATTATTTTAGCTATCCTGGATTGTTTGTTTTTCTACATAAAGTTGAATACTGTTCTTTCAACTTACATGCACTTTGATAGAGTCCGAATCCATTCGATTATTACAAACCTTTTGCTCCTACACTTGAAACTCACTATTTCTTTTTCTATATGAATGTCCTATAAATATATTGCATTTGCAATAGCTAAAGTTATATTTGTACCCCAGTCCTATGTCTTCATTAGACCTTTCATTTATACTTCAAAATTCTCTTTTCCTCCCTTAAGCACCATGCTTTGCGCTCTTCAAGACATACTTGAGCTTAGTACCACAAAGGGCTTCCTTGTTCTTCAGCTTCTCATTGAGTCCAGCCATTCTATAAACATATGCTGCATATTAGAGGCAGAACAGATTTGAAATGTGAATACTATTGCTTCAGTGTAACCTTAGAATGGTTAACATAAGCTAGCTGTGTCCCTTGACATAGGGTTACAATACTTGCTAGGCAGTTTTTCTTAGCAAATATTCTAGAATCTTATGATCAATTGGGGTGTAGATTCTGACAAGTTGTGTAATTATCTTCTCTTTAATCTCTAAAGAAACTACTGTGAATGGTATGTTTCCCTGTCCCTAATGGTCTTCTTAGTTTCTTTTAGATAAGAATGCATTTTCAGTAGGTGCTTACAGATTATGTGATCACATATGTGTCAGATTGGGAGTATGCATGTAATAAAAAGATTGTCCTCAATCTTGAAGAATCAATGACTCATTTGAACCTAATACTATTATGTGGAAAACTGGATTATTATGGATGATGTGTTAGCAGAGTCTTATCAATGTGACACAAACTCGACGTATCTCGGAAGAGGAAACCTTAATTGAGAGAATGCCCTTGTAAGACTATCCTATAGACAATTCTTTATTAATGGTTGATGTAAGAGGGCCTAGCCCACTATGGATGGGGCCACCATGGGAAATGTCATCCTGGGCTGTATAAGAAAGCAGGCCAAGCAAGCCAAAAGGAACAGGGTAGTAAACAGAATCCCTTCATTCCCAGTGCTTCAGTCATGGTCCTCTTGTTCCTGTTGTGAATTCTTGACTTGGCTTCACCTGATGATAGATTGTGTGTCATATTAACCCTTTCTTCTACAAATTGCTTTAGATCATGGTAGTTTTGTTGTTGTTTGTTTTGTTTTGCTTTGCTTTTATTTGTTTGTTTTTTTTTTATTTTGGTCTTTCGGGATAGGGTTTACACTGTGTAGACCAGGCTGGCCTCGAACTCAGAAATCTGCCTGCCTCTGCCTCCCAAGTAGTGGGATTAAAGGCATGCGCCACCACTGCCTGCTTTTAATTACAGTAATAAAAACCAAACTAGAACAGAAATTGGCACAAGGTTTATGGGATGTTCCTTTGACAGAACTGATCAAATTTTTGGAAGGATGGTGGGATGACTTTGGAATGTTGGCTGGAATTCCATTGAGCACTCGAGAGTTTATAGAGCTGATATGAGAGCTTGGCTGGTAAGAATGCTGAAAGATCTAGATGATGGATAACTGGTTTATAAATTATCGGAGGGAAGTACAGACTGTAGGTGCCATTTACATGATATTTTGAATTAAGACTATGTGGCATCTAGTCATCTGGATCTGAAGAATTAACTGTGGTTAGCAAGTTTCACCATAAGTGAAACTTATGTTTTGTGGGAATGGTTGGTCTGGTTAGGTGAAGTTGGTAAATTATCAGTGATTAAAGAGACTAGCTTCATCAAAGTCTTTTGTGTATATTTCTTCCAGGTCAGAACACAGAAGCTGTGGTCCAAGAATACCAAAGCTGAATATCATGCAGGTAACTAAACATAGTAATACGCAAGCATCTTTCATATCATTAACGGTTTTAAGGTATGAAGTTGTCATGAATATAAGCTGAGGATGACATGGTGAGAAGCCAAGAAAGGTCATTAGTGAAGGAGCAGCCTCAGTTGCAGTGGAGCCTCCAGAATTAAAGAAGTCATGGGGTAAATCTGAGGCTTGGCACAGTGATAGATCAGGAGAGGCATT
This sequence comes from Tokudaia tokunoshimensis, assembly GCA_036184795.1. Classification (NCBI taxonomy): domain Eukaryota; kingdom Metazoa; phylum Chordata; class Mammalia; order Rodentia; family Muridae; genus Tokudaia; species Tokudaia tokunoshimensis. The sequence goes on along the minus strand of BTHU01000004.1, from coordinate 37,990,169 downwards.
GATGAAGATGTAACCACAGTTCCACTGAAACTCCAGGATTGATGGGAGTCAGAGGAAAAGGCAGAGGCTTGGCATTATATGAGACAGGGTTAGAGTCCTAAGAAAGACTAGGAGACTATGGATGAAGGTGACTTGTAGAGATCACAACATACTGGATATCAGAACCATAGAATGTCTTCCAAAGACAATAGTAGCTGTGGAGTAGACCTGGTTTGAGCCTATGAAGCAAACTGTGTGTGCTGTATGCAGCAGAGCTGGAGAAGTGGTGCTGCTTATGCTCTTTGAAGTTCAGATGTCTGGATTGTGACTGAGTTCCAGAAGTTGAGCACTGGACGTTTTCATCATCATCATTATCATTTTATGTATTCATTTTATATCCTGCTTACTATATCCCCAGTCATCCCCTCCCACAATTCTTTCTACCATTTCCATCCCCTATTCCTCTGAGTGGGTGGAGGCACCCCTGGGTACCTCCCCACCCTGGTACATCACATCTCTGTGAGATTAGATGCATCATTTCCCACTGAAGCCAGACAAGGCAGCCCACCTAGAAGGACAGATCACACATACGACAGTCAACAGCTTTTGGGATGGTCCTGCACCAGTTGTTCGGGACCCACATGAAGACCAAGGTGCACATTTACTACATATGTGCTGGAGGCCTAGGCCCAACCCATATATGTTCTTGTGTTGGTGGTTTAGTCTCTAAGAGCCCCAAGGGTCCAGATTAATTGCCTTAGTTGGTCTTCCTGTGGAGTTCCTATTTACTTATCCTGTCTACAAGAAATGCAGGGATAGGGGGATAGATCAGAGACTGCGGGAACGGCCAACCAATAACTGGCCTAACTTGAGACCCGTTCCATTGGCAAGCTCCAATCTCAGAGCTATTAATGATACTCTTTTATGCTTGCAGAGAAGGGTCTAGCTTGGCTGTCCTCTGAGAGGATCCACCTGGCAGCTGATTCAGACACCCACAGCAAAACCATCAGTGGGGCTTGGGGACTCTTATGGAAGAGCAGGCAGAAGGATTGTGGTCTCTAAGGGGATAGGAACACTGAACTTTCACACCATTGAATTTTGAGTTTGCTTTGATTTGAATGTTACTGTGCCTTAGTAGTTCTGTCTCATAGGAAAAAATTATTTAAGTTCATTTTTTGTTATTGTTGTTGTTGTTGTTGTTTTAATGTTGAAATACACAAGAGTTTTTAAAAAGACATTGGGTTTTTAAAGAGAACTTGGCAATTACACCACAGTACAAACTATTACACTGGATAACCTCATAAACACGTTTCCATAAAACTTGAGTTCATTAAGACCACATGTCATAATGACTGGCAGATAGAACAAGGTTATAAAAATCTACCTTTCATTCCTGCTTTACTCTCAACATCTAGAAAATATTGTCAACTCAGATGCCAGACAAATGAGAAATCAATAATGAAACTATGGTACATATACACAGTGTACCATGGTTCAGCTGAAAAAAAATGGTCTACTGAAACTTGCAGGGAAATGGATAGAACTGGCAAAAATTACATTGAAGGGTGCCATTCAGACCCCTAAAGACATTTTCCACATGTGTTTTTTCTTCATGTAGGAGGGTCATAGCTTCATCTATTTTATTTTATATGTTTAATATGGAATATGCATGGGAGATAGTAAACTAGAAGTGGGCCATTGGTGTAGAGACTGAATTCAGGGAGAAGGGTAGTAGAATATAAGTGAACAGAAAGTAGAGAGGGGGCATACTGGAGGCAGAAGAGTTCAACAGGTACTAGAGTGCTGAGGATCTGGAAAGGAGCTGTCAGAGGAAGACTGAACCAAATGAAGTATTTATGAGGACGCTAGCTAGAATATGTAAATCAAAAGTAATAAAGGATAGCAAGAGGAGATGGGATGTATAAGGATACTGGGAGTGAATGGCCTAAGCAGAGATAGTTATGGGAGTAAAAAGAAAGGGATCAGAATGGATTAATCAAAACTAAGGATGTCTAAATAAGCCTTATGAAACCCAACTAGTTTGCAAGATGATTAAAATTCCAATTATTTTATTCAAGAGGGAGTTCGAGTAGAAGCAAACAACACTGTTGCCAGAAGACACTAATTAGAAGATCTCAGTGCTAAGCATAGGTTTCCTCCATGTCATTAGCTGGAAAGGCATCCCAAACAGTAAGGGCCATTCTCATTGTTCTTCATTGCCTAACATAACTAGGCAGTAACATGCTGCTGCTGAAGATACCAAATATTTTGCAAGACACAGAAATGGGTTTGGAGCTGACCACACAACTCTCCCACCCTTGGTATGGAAGCTTCTTATGCTGGTTAATGTAGGAACCCTTTCCTATTCAAAATGCAGAGAAGTCATTATTTTTTGCTCAGCAAAAAATATCCCTTCACAAAGTCTCAGGGAACATTGCAAAAGAGGGGCTGGAACGAATGTAAGAGCTGAAGTAAGGGTAGGAGTGCTGTGAAATGTTGGCTTCTGACCATCACATGGCTGTGCTGCACATGGACTCAGAGCAGTTTTGCTTATGGGCATATGATCTGCACAAGATCAAGATAGTTAAAAACTTCAGCATGGAGAAGGGACGAACTCTCAAGGTCCTAGCTCAGGAGCTTGTAGTAGTTGATCGCTGCTGAAAGGAACACTTGTGTTTCTTTAGGGGTACGAGCCACTCCACAGAATATTTTTAGCCTATAGAACTGTGGCACATGGACAAATTTTTGCTTTTGTCTAAGCTATTTTGTTTAAACAGTTCATGGTAAGCTATCAAGCACAAGCCTAAGCGCTGGGAGTAATAATTAATACTACAGATATGATTTGTTCACTCCGCAAACTCACATACTAGTTGCAGCTACAACTGGAGAAACAAACAAGAAATATATGAGTTCTCTGCATAGGTGAAAATAAGGAAAAGTGCTACATGCAGTGGAGAGAAGGAGTTGAGTGAACAGGAGGCTATTACAAGGTAGAGATGACAGTTAGGACTTAAGAGTCACTTCTGAGATTTCATCTGGGTGGGAACTGGAAATATCCAGCGTCTGAAACATTTGCACAATAAAAGATGTAGCCTTGAATTGTGAGAGGAATCAAGGATCTTTTAACGATCATGTCTGGTCTGATTTTCGACTCCTATGGCACTGGGTGATGAGATGGAAGTTGAAGCAGTAACATTTGGAGAAAGAAAGGAGGGTATGATGTCAAGAAACACTTTGAGTACCTCATTCAAGTGAAGTTGCTGTGATCTTTTTCAGGATCCCTGTGTCAAGCATACCTGGACCTATTAATTAGTAAGTTAGTCAAGAGTAGGTAGAAAGTGAAAGATAATCTGTAGAGGAAATTTAATTCAGCAACACCACGGCTACTCTGGCTGGAATACAGACACACTTTAATCCCAGGAGGCAGAAGCAAATAGATCTCTGAGTTCAAGACCAGCCTGTACCAAGCAAGAATCGGGTAAAGAAAAGCTTAGGTTCCAGGTGTTGTGGTACAGACTTTTAATCCCAGCACCCAGGAGACAGAGACATGTAGATCTCTGAGTTATAATCAGCCAATTTGATTGAGTCAGTAAGTTGAAAGAGGCAGTGCAGTGGAGTGGAGTTGTTGGCAGTTCAGTTTGCAGAGAGGAGGCACATTTACCAGGAGCGTGTTATAGACAGGTTGCAGGCAGAACAAGCTAGACACAGACAAAGACAAAACAAGATAGAAATGGTGAAGGAGTCAGAAGTTCAGAACAGATTAACAGATTGCTCTAGTTAGTTTGAGGTCAAGCAGAGCAATTCAGTCAGAAGCTGAGAGAAGGGAGTTTGAATCAGCTTGGAGAAGCTTTTGAGCCAGAACACCTAAGTTGAACCAGCTATCCAGAATTCACAAGGAGACAAAGATGTGTATGTGTGTGTGTGTGTGTGTGTGTTTAAATCTGTAATTATACCTGCTAACACTATGCCTCTAAGTAGCTACAGTTAGTTACTATTACCGTGATAGTGATAATGTTGTTATGGGCAATTCCCCACATTGCAAGCTTTTATCATAGAAGATACATTACCAATGATTGGAAGGGGAATTGAAAAGGAAATGATTGGCAGATGGGATCTGAGACTGGCAATTGCTATAGACATTTTCCTTTCTGTTTCTGCCTTTTTGTTTATACATTCATATCCATTGTTGGTTCTTTTGCCATGCTTAATAAGATTCACAGTTAGTCTCTGGATTTTTAGGATATCTCCCTGACTATTCTTTCCTCTGTTTCCCATGAGAGTATTCCTTCTTTTTCTTCTGCTTTACCCTACTAAATATTTAGCCTTTGTTTAGGTATTGTTTTGACGTAAGTATCGTATATATTACCATAGTACTGACTTGATTTATGTAGACATGAGTAGGCTGGAGTAGTCATTTGGGAAGAGGGTATTCCAACTGAGAAAATGCTTCCATCATATTGCCCTATGGGGCATATTCTTGATGATTGATATGGGCAGGCCTACATCACTGTGAGCAGTGAAACTTCGGAGCTAGGAGTCCTAGGTGCTATAAAAAAAAAATGACTGAGTCAACCACAAGGAGCAAACCAGTAAGCAGCACTACTTCGTGGTGTCTGCTTCAATTCCTGACGCTAGGTCACTGCCTTGAGTTCCTTCCCAGACATTTTTCAATGATAGACTGCCATGGGGAACCGTAAGCTGAAATACCCTGTCCCCCCACTCCTCACTTGATTTTTATCATAGAATTTTATCACAGCAATAGGAACACGAACTAAGACCTCCAACTTTATGGATTTCTGTTGCAATTAACAATTAGTGGGACTTCAGTCTTGGTAAAAGGCCACAAAGACAATCTGCTGACAGTTCCATCTTGCCATTCAATGTGAAGAATGTGACACTTCTTCAAACATGCAGATTCAGTAGCACCAAGAACTATAGGATGTCAAATATAGAACATTATGTTGGTATGTATGGAGAGAGAGAGAGAGGAGAGAGAGAGAGAGAGAGAGAGAGAGAGAGAGCTGTGAGAGAGCAGCTTATAATACCTCTTATGAGACAAAGCAAAAATAATGGAAAAAAATCCTTGGAACATAGTGATGACTCTTACCATACTTTCTGATACAATCACAGAATCACCATTCTCTTTGAGGAATGGGTACAGAATTTCATTTCAGTTGTGGACAAATGCTTTTAGGTAAGACAGTATTTTACCTTACAATCACACAATGTCAAGCTAAAGCCATTGTTCTAAAGGAACTGAACCTTCTGCCATTTCAACAACCCCCGAGTGCTGACTGTTGGTTCATTTTTCTTTTCAACTGATGAGCAAGTGACAAGATACAAATTCACAGGAGCAGAATTATCTTTGACAATAGGACATTGAACAGTTGACCTTGGAAAAGTTAAAGCAACAGGTGAATGATTGTCCTTACTGCAACTGGATCTGAGTCAGAGTTGCAATGACACACATGGACTCCACTGCTAATTTGTAAGATTCCAGATATGAGGATTATTTTGAAGAAAATTTATGTCATTTGTTATTCTCAGCATTGTATACTTATTGATATCTCTGAGCTATATGATATTTTAAGAATTAACAGTGATTTCTGAGAAATAGTTTAGAAAAACTAAAAAGTGCATGTGCATTTGTGTACATGAATGCATGTGTCTGTGTTTGGATATGTGCATGCCTATGCATGTTCATGTGCATGTGTGTTTGTGCATGTGTGTGTGTGTATGTGTGTGTGTGTGTATGTGTGTGTGTGTGTGTTGGTTAATGTATGAATCAATAGGCTTTAGGTGGAGCAAATTCTTTTTATGAACAGGATAGTGGCTCTTCAAATTTTATTTTTACTTAATGCTTCAAAGCTTAGGATAAGTTTTTTCAAGTGATCCACTCCCTTCCCACTGTCATTTTCTGGAAGAAAGTTAGTTTGTATTTTAAGCCTTTTCCTTCTTCAGTTTCTCCAGCCCCTTTGTGGAGAATACACTGTTTACATTTTTCTCCAGGCCCTATACACTTACTTATCTTTGCATTATGTGTGATTTAGACACTACATTTGTCACCTACAATCCATCTCTTGGTTTTATTCTCTTAAATGTTATTAGTGAAGACTGCCATACTAAAACTACATGAATGACCTTGGGAATTTAGTCAAATGTTGGATCAATTCCATTGAATCTCATCTAACCTGATCTTTATTTCTTCTTATTTTATAAGCTTAATGAATTTACTTCACCATTATCAAGAATACAGAGCCAGTAAAATGAGTCAGTAGGAAAAACACTTGCCACTAAGCCTGGGAACTCAAATTTGGTCCCAAGACTCACAGAGTGGAAGAAGAGAACAATCTCCCAAAAACTGTTATGTGACCTCCACACACATTCATACACAAGTAAAAAATGTAATAAAATAGGTCACACATATTAGCATGAAGTTACTTTGTTGAAGAAGGCTAGAGTCTACTGACAGGCCAGGGTGACTAAGAACCTCCTAATGCCTAACATTTAATATTTTGGGGCCAATCACTGAATTGTTATTATATTACTTCTGCATGAGTGCGGCATGTGTGTATATGCACATGTGTGAGTGTGTAGAGCTCAGAGGTGTATGAAGCCTGTCCTTTTCTATTATTTACCACCTCAGTTTTTAAGAAGAGGCTCTCATTGAACCTGCTGATCGCCATCTTGTCTAAACTTGCTGTGCAGCTAGCATCTGGTATCTGCCTGTCTCAGACTCTCCTCTGCTCAGCTCTGAAGTTACAGCAAATGCACCATAAAAGTTCATTTTAGGTGGTTTCTGGGGAGCCAAACTCAGACCTTTATACATGAGAGGCAAGTATTTTACACTCTTGTCTCTCTTTGAAGCTATGGATGAAGCATTTTATGTGAATCATTGCATTTTATATTTATGATGATGTGAATTACTCTACTTTAAGAATAGGGAGTTGAGTTTCCTAGAACTTTATTAGCCAATGCTAAGTTAACTAGTTAGCAAATGATACAATCTGGACTAGGACCCAGGAACCATGTATCTTAGCCACCCTCCCTTATACACATAGCTTAAAGGGGCAGACATGCATCAAGTGCATAATTTTCTTTCCCAGAACACAGCTTTTTTTTATAGATGATGTATCACAGACTAAACTTTTTGAAACTGACAAAGCAGACAAGATAAATAAACCCAAAACATCCATGTGTGCTTGATTTTATTTTAGCATATGATGAAAACACATTATCTGTAAAGGAGAAAGGGAATAGTAAAGAATTTTCGGAGGATTCCAAACAATTGTACAGAAATGCAGAGAAAAACAGGATCCAAATTGTATAACTCCCCACAACTTTTATCACTCACAAAATTTGTACTGATAATCTAACAAGCTTAGTTATTATTCCTAATTTATAAAATTATTCACCATGAGAAAGCTTTGCAGATAAAAAGCCTCTGCTGATGTATAACCATATTAAGAAAGAAAATGATAGCATCCTGGGAAGAGGGTGAACTTTGTAAGAAAACTTGTTTTTCAAGTAGGAAGATCTCAGTTCAAGCACTCACAGAAAAAGTCAGGTATAGTTCCAGCACTGGGAGGCAAGAATTGGGCAGTTCCCATGAGCTCACTAGTCCAAGAGCATCCTGTTCAAAGTGAGACATCTTTTAAGGCATAGGTCGATAACAAAAGAGAACACTGGATGTCCTTCTTTGACCTCTGCTAGTATGAGCATGAACATGTGGCCTACACATCCATGTATATACCTTCTCCCAACCCACCCTCCAAATTAAATTAGTATCCCTTTTTTTTCAAAGAGGAAAAAGAAAATTATTCAAACCAGAATTTTCACTATTTTTTTGAATCATTATTTGCTGGTTTTAACGATTGTTCTGAAGTGGTGAATATATTGGGAAACCTTTTACATTTTCCTGCATATACATCAGAATGACTGCTTACATAATTTTCATTGTAAGTTAAGTTTCTCTGCCAGCTGACCAAGTTCATGATAGATGCACTTAACCTTTTAGATTTGTGAACTGAAATAGAGAACCACAGCCTCCCTGTTACCATATAGCTTCCATTTATTCTTACTTATAAATCCACAGTCACACAGTAAAAATCAAATCTAAATAGTAATTCTCAGCACAAATGATTTTCACTCAGGCAAAATGGCATACTTGTTTAAAACCTACCAAGGACACCAATGATTAGTAACCGAAGTAAAAGCTACATTGAGCTCAAGACCGAAACTAAGGCTTCATTTTAGACTGAGATTCAGGGAGCGTTTGATTTTGGAATTAGATGATGTGATAGTCACTTGCTTTATGAACCTGTCCTGTATATGTCTGGCACAAATATTTTGGTTGTCAAAAATTGATTGACATTTTTTTGTCCATATTTCTGGTGTCAAGGCTAAATCATCAATGAAAAAGAAGTCTTTCAACTGACAGGAATATTTGTTTACAATGTTTTCTATCTTTTGGGGACAATATTTGGTCATTAAAAAGCTGTTTAAAACCTAAGTGAGTTATGGTTTTCTAATTTGGCATTTTTAGTCCTTTAACAATATCATGTTGATGTTGATTGTTGAATATATATATATATATATATATATATATATATATATATATTAGATTAAAAAACATAATGTCAAACTCTGCATGATCTACTAACAATATTGTCCCTGGCCGAATTTATTACAACATGTATAAGTATTGTGAATGTATTGTTAACAAAATTGTAATGTTACTTGTATACATTTGCTTTCATAATTTTAAAGGAATTGGAATGTATTCAAGAATACTTGTTTTTGAGAAATGAACTTCTGTGGAAGAAGAGCACATTATTTAGTAGTGCTCATTTACTATTAGGTTAGATATGTATATGTTGTCAAAGCAGGATTCCTAGGCTATTTCATGGAGAAGAAAGACCACAGACAAAAGCAATTGAGGGCAGAATCTCCGTGGAAGAAATTTATAATTCTAGCTAGTCTTTATAAAAATTATATGATCCAGGTATTTTATTCACAACCTGAAAGCCTAGATTTGGAAGGTTTGGGGCTATACTAACTTATTTCCCCAGCTATAAAATCCCTTGTTACTTGCTGTGTCTCCTGGAAACATGCTCACAGTCTTGTGGCAGCCTCCTTCACCTACATCTTCTTTCTCCTCCTCCTCCTTTTCTTCTCTTCCTCCTTCTTTTTGTTCTACCTTCAACCCTCTCACTTGATCCTCAATCCCACCTTTCTCTCTCTACCTCCCAATCACTGGCTATAGTTTTTTTATTTACCAGTTAAATTGGGAAGCAGGTTTCACATAGAACCATTTAGTTTATGGGAAAATCTGCTACTGGGGGATTGAAGACAGATCTCGAAAGCCAGTATTTAGTATTAGAATACAAGCAGCATCAGACTGCTTGTTTTATTGCCATTATAGAAATACCTGTACAAACTAAAACTAACACTGATCCAGCATATGTCTCTATTTATACTGTTAGATAGACAAACCATACATAGCTCTTCTCTTTGGGTGTTTGGTTTGCCATTTATGACATGAGGTGTTTTGTTTTGTTTTTTTGTTTTGAAGTGCTTTAAAAAAGATCACTCATAGAAATGATAGAGTCACACAGTAAAATTGGCTTTAGCTTTATGAAGGTTCTACATACTGATATCCAGGGGAGCTGGACCCATTCACAACCCCAACAACAGGGACTGGGGTTTGGTGTTCCTTATATCCTTTCTTGCATATAGGTCCGTTGTTTTGTTGACATTTGCCATTCTGTTTGGAGAAATATGGACTCTTATGGTTGTTTTGATTTGAATTTCCTTGAAGTTCCCCCATTTATTAGGTATTAACTTTTCTTGTTTTAAGAATTCTCTTTTTAGACACTAAGTCCATTTCTTGAATGTGTTTTGCTTTTTAGAGGTCTTTTTTGTTTTTGTTTTGTTTTTTAGCATCCTTTCATGTTAAAGGTCTTGGAAAGACCAGGAATTCGAGGCCCATATCTAAACATAGTAAAAGCAATTTATAGCAAACTGGTAGCCAACATCAATCTAAATGGAGAGAAACTTGAAGCAATCCCACTAAAATCAGGGACTAGACAAGGCTGCCATCTCTCTCCATATCTTTTCAATACAGTACTTGAAGTTCTAGCTAGAGCAATTAGACAACAAAAGGAGGTCAAAGGGATACAAATTGGAAAGGAAGAAGTCAAACTATCACTATTTACAGACAATATGATAGTATACTTAAGCGACCCAAAGAACTCCACCAGAGAACTCCTACAGCTGATAAACAACTTCAGCAAAGTGGCCGGATATAAAATCAGCTCAAGCAAATCAGTAGCCTTCCTATACTCAAAGGATAAGCAGGCTGAGAAAGAAATAAGAGAAATGATACCTTTCATGATAGCCACAAACAATATAAAGTATCTTGGTGTGACTCTAACCAATCAAGTTTTTTTTACATATTATAGATATTAAGCCTTTGTCAGATATATAACTAGAAAAGATTCTGTCTGATTTTGTGGAATTCCTCTTCACTCAACTGATTGATTTTTGGTTGTTCAGAAACTTTTAGTTTTATGAGGTTCCACTTGTTAATTTTTGAGCAAATGAAGTCTCACTCAGACATCCTTTCCCACAATTATATCACATGGGCACTGCCTATGTTTTCTTCTAATAGCTGCAATGCTCACACTTCATTGCTTGATCCATTTGGAGTTAGTTTTTGTCCAAGGCAACAAAAAAAGAGAGGTCTAATTCTGTTGTTGGACATCCAATTTCACAATACTGTTTACTAAAGATGCTTTCTTTACGCCAGAATACATTTTCTGCACTTTTAAAAATATTAGTTGTCTATAGTTACATGTAATAATAGTGAGTCTTCAGGTTTGTTTCATTGGTCTACATGTCTGTCTTTCTGCCAGTACTGCATTGTTTTTATTATTATGGCATATGCTCAAGGAGTCATCATCTTACCCCTTAGACACTTGCTCAGTTTTGTTCATTGCCATGATATCCACAATAGGTAGAAAGGATATAGCCTAAATATCTTTCAACTGATGAATCAACCATGAGAATGTGGTACATGTACACTATGACATAATATTCAGCTGTAAAGAAAAATCATGACCTTTGCAAGTAAATGTGTAGACCCAAAAAAATGATGTTGAACAAGGTAACCCAGACCCAGAAAGACAACGGCTAATTGTTCTCTCTTTTCTGTGGTTTCTATCTCTAAATCTTCAGATGTAAGTAGAAAATCTTGTGGAGAACTGAAGAAGCACTTGGTGAATAGGTAAGAAACAAATGAAGTTCTCAGTGAATGTTATTGTTGCTATAGGCACATTCATGTAAGGGACTAATGTCTCAGTCCTGTGGGAATTTGACAAAGTCTTCCCTTAAGGTCAGGCTCAGAAGGATGGCAAAGCCTTTCTCTGGGTCAGGAGCAAATGTTGGTACTATGTGCAAGTATGAGTATTTATGAAGGATTACCAGTGTGCACAAAAATTGGCAACTACAGTTTCCCCCTCCCACATATTTACAGTCTGAAACAATTGACATGTACTCTTACTAGTTTAGTCCTCCATTCTGCTGTACATAAGTGTACCAAGGTTTCATATTGTGCAGAAGTCTGCCATTCTATCAGACTGTACAGAGTCCACATGACCGTAGCTTTTTTGTATGTCTGCAAGTCTTTCCTTTCCTCTTCCACCTAATTAAGTTTCCAAGATCAAGCTAGGGTGGACACAACATAACCTGGAGTAATTCTGAAACCAGGAAAGTAAGAACAGTCCATGGGATGGGGATAAGGAGAGGCATAGAAAGAGGAATAGCAGGGTATGAGAGATGAAGGAGGAGAGGGAAAAATACAGGAAGGAGGAGGGAGATGAATATGATTAAAGGGTAGAGGAGAGTGAAATAGCAGTAAGGATGTCTGAAAACACCACTGCAAATCATATTATTTTCTGTCTACCTAAAATTATACAACATTTCCTATTGGGGATTTGATTTGTGCTTACATGGGATTTCCCACTTCTGCTGCAGGACCCTGCCAACAGTTTGTTGTTGTTTTGGTTTGGTTTTGTGGTTACCTTTTTTTTTGGACTTGTCTATAAAGAGTCAGCAGCCAATGGCTGTGCAGGGGGATAGTGGCATGGCTTTTAGGATTCCCAGACAAAAAACATAGAAACAGGAAGAGGGATTCTGTCATTAGGAAGGTATAGAAGTAGACCACTCTGAAAAGTTGCAGGAGGGAGAACCTGCCTACATGAAAGAACTTGGAAAAGCTGCCACAGGGCCCAATGTTTCATAGGGTCTAGGGTAGCAGAGATGAAATATAGATTTAGGAAGTATTAGCTCAGGAATGTCAGAGAGGAGTGTGTTAGCCATGTGAATGTTTAGGAGTGGCCCAGCCATTGAGCTAACTAAGGCATATTATATAAAGGTTGCATGTGCATGCTGTGTTTTTTCCGTCATTAGTCCAGAGCTCTTGGGCACGTGCAGAGATTTGCACTCATCTGCCAGGAGCACAGAGAAGTTTAATAATTTACTGCTACAGTTTCCTGTATGGGATAATGATGTTTCCCACAAGCGGAATAGATTTATTATCTAACTAAATTCCTAACACCAGGCATGAGTTGTTGATAAGAGTTATCCAGGAGACTTCCCAAATATAGACTATTGCTCTTCTACTTGGTTGTCTCCAAGAGGCAGAAGGTAAGTTCCTACTGTTGAGGACACCATGCACTTCAGATGTAAGACCTTCAGGATCTGAGGTAGACCTGGCCTGAAAGCCGCCTCCTGAAGAACTAGCAACCAAAGGAAAAAATAGCAACCAGTAGTCCTACCAGTTATGACGGCTATGAACCACAACAAGATCAGAGTTGATATTCCTAAGAGTACAGTAATGGCAAAAATAACTCTAGAATTGGACTTACATTCTGCTCAAAAATGGGGGAAATTATGACTGGCACTGAAAATATTTTCAACTATCCAAGGTTAGTAAAGTCATAGATTTTGGAGTAATCAACTGCCACTTTACTAAACCATAATAATTTCTAAATATATCCTAATTATTTATCTTTATACCCACAGACAATTATAGATATCACTCCTCATCAAAGAAGTATCTCCTTGTAACAAATTGAGAGAATAACCTAAATCCACCACCCATCTAAACACAATGGGCAAGTGATGATGTGGTGCCCAGTTCCAAATGACACATCTGCAACACAACTCTTTCACCTAAGGCTCAGGGTTTGTAGCCCAAGAGACAGAAAATTAGTAGGAATCAGAGAAACAGAAAGTTTGCTGTGAGATTACAGTCTCCTATAAAGGTCAAAAGTTATACCTGTAAAGTCTCATCAACAGACTGCCTAAATTGCCTGAGCAATAATGACTTCACAACAATGATGACATCACAATGATGATGACATCAAAATGATGACATCATGATGATGACATCACTGGACATGTTAACATAGAATAGGGAAATATCAAGAGACCTCAACCCTAGACTAAGAAGTACAAGTATCTAAGGAATGATAAGGACAGAAGAGTGTCCAAGTTGGTTATCCAGTACTAAGCAGTCAGCCCTGAAATTAATATATAAAAGCAACATTATAAATGCTGAGCAACTTTTGGGGAGGGAGGAACCGGAGAAGGGGAAATCATTGGTAATGTAAATAAAAAAATATAGAAAATAAAAAAAATAAATTCTGAGCATATTTCATGTATAATTTTAAAAACAGGAATATATACACACACATGTACACACATACATATATATATATATATATATATATATATATATATATATATATAGTCATTTATGAAATGAAGTGTTTTGTTTTCCTGTTTTTGATTGGGTTAATATATCTATCTATATCTGTATCTATATTTATATCTATTATGTAATGGGTTCATATATAGAAGAAATGTATATTATATATAAATGTATGTATGTATTCATAAATATATACATATATAAAATTGTATGTTTATGTGTCTAACAAAAATAAATGAAATAGAGGCCATGAATCTGAGAGAGATAAAAGTAGTCTATGGAACTGGTTGGAGAAAGAAGGAAGAAATATGCAATTATATTTCAATTTCAAAAAATTAGTACAATAAAATAAAAATGACTCCTAATATACCCTATATTAGGCATTCAATACTCTGAAAACTAGACTTCAGCTTTAATAGTTGTTACATAGTTAGAAAATACTGAAGTTAGCATACTAGAATTCTAATTCTTCTGATTGTTTTCATACAAAGGATCTCTAAAAATGCATTACTAAATATAATAATTCCAATTTGACAAGTCTGGCAAGTGCTTCCTTTGTACCCATATCATTTAAATGTTACCAATATTTAATAATAGAATTATTGTAAAGTTGCATTATTTCTATGTTTTTAAATTATCCCTAAAATTATCAGAAATGCACCATCTATGAAATCCAGGGCTCTGTCTGGTGAAATCAATTATGTTGAAGCCACAATAACTAATCCGATCTGATGAGGCAGAGACAGCCAAAGCTGAAAAATCTCTGTCCTGAAATAGTACAAATCTCTTTTGGTCTATCCTACCACATACAAGCTGCTCTAACAAACATTAGTGTCTATGCAACATTTAACTGGACCTAAGAGTAACAACTTGTTCTTCCTCCCATCGTGCTCATACCTACATAGACACCTCTGACAATGGAGGAGATTGTGTCTGTGATTATAACACCAGTTATTTCCACCATGTTCTTTGTCAGTTGATTTAATTTCTCCTGATTCCTTTTGTATTAATAGCATGCATTATGACTTGTTCATTTGGTGGATAAGAAATGTCTGCTTTTCTCATAGATTTCTATTGTCTAACCAGTATCTGTCACGTAGAAATTGTATTTGTTTATTACATTTGCTCCAGAAACACTTAGAAAACTGTTTACGAATTCTTTCTTGCTAAATATAAAAGCAGCAAAAGGAAATCACCCAGCTTATTGCAAACTAAATGCTATAGAAGCATGTGTGCCTAGGAATAATTTAATTTAAGGAATTTTTCTTCTATGAGATACATTTTTTCCTCTGTAAAAGTTGATGTTCAATATTTGAGTTTCGGAAAGTTTTCGCAGTTTCAGAATGGTACTTCAGAAATGGAGTTTTTTTTTTTTTTTTTTTTTTTTAGAAATGGAGTTTTAAATTAATGAAAAACAGCATTTGCCTCAGGTGGTTAAAATGTGCACCCACCCCCGAAGTGTTTGTTTCTTCTTCCTTCATTATTTATGTTCCTCTCCCATTGTTCCACACTTTCCAGGTGAGATGACGGTACAAATTACACCTTTCTCTGACTTTTCCAACTTCTCCGACTTCCTGCCTCTTCTTTTCTACCTCTCACTTCGCCTGAATCCTCACGTGGGCTTCCTTTTCGTTCTGATCCTATGCCTTCCCCTCCATACAATCAAAATGCATTTGACGTGAATGATGAAAAAATCTAACTAAAGGGTGGCGGAGGGTCGGGCCCCTGGAGACCTGAACCAAGGGCACCATCTTTACTCTGCCGTCTGTGTTTGTGGGTTTGCACAGGTGAAACATTGACCTAGAAGTACAGTGTATGGAACCAACTACTACTATAGCTTTAAGCTGCAGAGGTTTATCAAGGAAAAAAAAAAAGCAGAAACAAAGGCAAGCAGATGGCTAAAGATGAAGGTCACATCAGATTGAGAAGTTTGTCAAAATGTGATGACATAGGTAATCTGTAAACTGTTATTGCGCCTAGCTGGAGGTGCTGAAAAACATTTTGAAATTACAAAACATACTGGAGTCGCCGGCTCAGAGGCAGGAGAGATAGCCTGGAGTGCTTCTGGTCTATGGATGAATGCCAGATGTGGAAAGCGACATATCTGGAATTAATGATATTAAACATGCTTTTCTTTTATGCTCAATAATAACTCTATTATGATTGATACAAACCGCAGACACTTTATCTAGTACAAATGGAATCGTCTGTCATTGACTATATTAAATCATCAATTTCTGCATGATGAGGATCGTTTAGGGTAACTAATCATCTGTCTCGTTCTGAAGTCTTTAAGGCTGATCAGATAACGTTTTGAATACTGCCTGAGCAACCATGACAATCTAACCCTTCCGTGTAAGGATTGAGAGGGGCCCATTATGCCGTCAAAGCCTGTGGAAATATCACAGCTCTTTCTCTACATAATACCCCACTGTAAATAAATCACTCTCCACCGCAAACTTTATTGATCACAAGCACTTCCATGCTTGTGTCTAGTGAAGTCTCTACAGAATAAAATGTTGCTTTATATTTTGTCTTGTCAAAATATTAAACGGCTCTGTCAAGCGGAGTCTGGCTAGTCGTGATGGCGTAATTCTGCTGCAGTCTCGCGTTCCCTCCTTCTATCTCAGCTGCCAAGCTTACAAAGCAGTCCCCCTCCCTGCTTTTCTTTTTTATAAACTTCCCAATTATAGTCTCATAAGATTATGAAGCCTTAAGATAAACTGTCCTAATTTAGAGTAGTGGAGTTCTGAGCTACTAGGAGTAAAACTGTTAGATAAAAACAGTGTTTCTCACCAGGAAAAAAAGATAACCTGGGTTATTTATATACACAACTTTAATGGGAACTTGGAATTAGGCCGAGGCGGGGGGGAATCTTTTATTTACCTTGCAGAATGGAAGGATGGGTAGTGTATCAATTATTTCTACTCAAGTGCTTATTGTTCATATTTATATAATGATTTGTAATAATCTAGACCAGCTTGCAGGTGCCAAGAGAAAGGCAGAACTAAAATCCACCATGAACAGAACATATGTTTTCCAAATGGCACGGACTGGATTTCTAGTCATTAAATGGTACCAGGTTCTGTAATATGTTTGTAGCAACACTGAGGAACAACAAACAGGTTAAATGTATAATTTACTGCCTGCTAACATTGAATTTCCTGGGCAGCATATGGTTTTAATGCAATCTTAAAGTAGTTTCCCCCCCTTGAATATAAAGGAGTAGGATTTTGCTTTCAGGAGGCCAAAGAAAGAGACTGAAGTCACTTAGAGAAGAGTAAAAGATTTAGTGTACTGAGTCATTAGTGCTGTGGAGGACACGGGTTTGATCTTTATTCCCTTCTGGAAGATCATTAACTCTTTTAGACATTTAGCAAATAACCTCTTCCAAGGCTTAGAAGAGTTTGTGCACTTCCCTAAGAAAGTATTTTGTGACTTTCCTGTTTCTGTGTTAGATATTTATTGAAGCTTCAGTTTGCTGATTTTTAAAAAGAAATTAAGTTTTAAGGAACCTTGATAATTCTACATGGTGAATCTATTTTCAAGGCATAAAACTAGATATTACAAACACTGGAAATGTGTGTCTGCTCATGGATCTCTATACAACTTTGTTCTTGACTAGAGGAGATCCTACTGGGGAGAAGGAAACACATTTTAGCTTAGGGACGGTGTTAAACCCACGAGCTTTTATCAAAGAAGAAAATATACAGCTATTTTTTTGAATAATAAATTTGAACCATCAAGAAGCTTGGCTTAATCCAAGTTCTAATTCATCTGTATCGTGCCACAAGCAGTTTTTTTTTAAAGAAAGTATTGGACTGGGTGGTAAAGCACAAAGATAGAGGTATCAATCTTTTAACAGTTTTTAGTTGCTGTTCCTTTGTTTTGTCTTGAAACAAGGAGAAACTTAATAAATCTCACTAGACAATTTCTTAAGTAGCTGTGACCATTTGCTCATGAGTAAAATACGCTGTTTCAAGGAATAAAATAAAACGTACATTTCCAGATGTCTTGGTCAAAGTATTTGCTTAAAGATGGTGACATATTTCCCCCATCAGTAAACATTGACTGAATCTTTCCACATGTTAGGCACTCCTGGCCTCGCCAGAAGCAGCCACTGACCCCGACTAGCTCAGGTTTATTGAGTGAGACACTCTTGT
The DNA here is from genome assembly GCA_036184795.1 of Tokudaia tokunoshimensis. NCBI lineage: Eukaryota > Metazoa > Chordata > Mammalia > Rodentia > Muridae > Tokudaia > Tokudaia tokunoshimensis. Next base: position 37,972,250 of record BTHU01000004.1, on the reverse strand, counting down.
AAACAAGTTAGCAAGAGCAGTAAGGGGGAGGAAGGGGGAGGGGTGCCCACACCCCTTTTAGTTAGCGCTTGTTTTCTACTTACATGGAAATTGTATGTTAGACATTTTCATGCAACACTTCAGCAGACATCGATAGGTTCTGTCTGCTAATTTTCTTATAGCAACCCCTCTATTTGTGTTTTGTTTTCCTTCACTGATCTAAACCAGATGGAACTTTCCTTACTTTCACTGTTAAGTGTCTAAAGGGGGGACTACAAAGAGGCAGTGAAGGGCATCACATTCTTCTGCCTCTGATTTCTCACTCTAAGATGGATGCTCTTCCCAAAGTCCTCCTAATGTGCTTTCCTAATCATGTCTTACTGTCTCTCTATTAGCCCCCTTGCTATCAAGATACTCTTGGCAAAGGTAATAACATTGAAGGTACAGAGAGGCCCTAGCCAGTCCAATCTAATGCTGGGCTGAGTCTTTACTGAAACAGTACTATTTTTTTTTTCCTGCTGTCTTGTCAAGGTCCTGTGACTAGAGGTCTCAATGACCAACTTTAATGAAGAAATAACCCACAAAAGAAGTCAAATGCAGAAGGAAAAAGTTCTATGAAGTGGAGAAATGGAGGAAGGGTAGGATGATGCAGAGGTCATTTCCAGGGTGGTGTCAGCCAATCCTTATATGTAGTCACTCTTCAAATATGTGTCTCTGCGTTTGTCACCTGTAAGAGCCAAGTGACAAGGGGGAACAAGTGAAAGGGGCCACTCTTGCTGAAACTATTTTAAGTTAGATTTATTTATTTTAAAGAACAATGTAGCTAAATAAATAGATACCTTGTTAAAGGCTTAGTAGAAAGAAAATAAAATATTAACAACTGATAATGCATTTCTAAGCTCTCTGTTGGAACAAGAAACTATAATTTATGATCTTCAAAGGAAGGTTGCTATGTAATAGTTACCTTGGTCTTGGGTCAGAGGCCTTTCTATTATTAGAATCTAAATGATAATTATACAATGGTGTATTTATCAGAATATTTTTTTAAAAATCCATCATCTGAATATTTGCTATCATTCTAGAAAGTGAACCAGTTCTTCTAGTTGCTAGGTGCTTAAGCAAGCTGTGTAAATCCTCTTCTATATAAGAAAGCCTCACTTACTGTCCTGGGAGGATTCTCTTCTAAAGCACCAGGGAAGCAGTTAGCACAGCAAACCTGAAAGGGTTAACGCACTTTCCTCAAGTTCCCAGCTTACTCCTGGGGAGTAGCTTACACCGAGGGAGAATCTAGGTCAATGTGCATGACTGAAAATAGCTTAACAGTGAATCCAATATGAATTGAAAAAATAATGAGATGAGATCTTAGCGATGAGATACCCCAACTGGGCTGATATTAGGTCTGAAAATCCAGCATCCTAGGTCTGGAAATATGTGCCGTTCTGGCAGAGTTTTCTCTCCTAGCCTGACTGAGCGGTTTTAAAGGAGGATGGGATACTTAGATCCCAAGCTCAACCAAAGAGGCTACTGGGAAGACAAAGACCTTTACTCTGTAAGCGGGGAAGATTATTGTTTAGAGAAGAAACAAAAGAAAAAAAAAAAAACCCTAGGTAACTGATGGTATTATATCACGAGGCAATTGAAGTATTCGTTCAGGATTTTATTATTCCCTCTAAAATCTATTGCATACATGAAGATTAAAAATTTGAATGGGAAAAGAAAACACTAGACTTTTACTGCCCTACATTTTTATAAACTGAAAGATCTTATAGGCATACATTATTATTTTGAGGGAAAAGATAGCTTCAGAATGCTCTGATGATCAATTTGAAACAAAGTTTTAAGGTATTTTAAAATTAAATATAATATTTTAATAATTTTTGAGAACTTATTATATAGAACTTATTTTAATCATATTCATCTACTCTGTCTCCTCCGAACACCTTCACATTCCACTGTCCCCAGCTTCCTGACCTTTACACATTATTTCTGTTCTACTGAGTCAATTTTGTATTGTTCACTTTGTCAAGGTTGTGGGTATATCTGTTGCAACAGAATAGAGTAGGAGTCTGAATTTTCCCTTAAAGATATTCACTCTCAACAGCTCCTCAGCTAGGTATAGGTGTTCATGGCACCCTTCCCATTCCATGCTAGAGTGTCAACAGGCTTGATCTTGCACAGGTCTTGTGCAGACAAGCACAGCTGCTGTGCCTTCTTTAGTACAATGGTTTCGTCACACACAGATCTGCCCTACCCCAATCTTCCCATTGTTCCAAGCAACTTTTGGCTCTTAAGGCCTTCCTGTCTCTTCTTTTACAATGGTTCCTGATTCTTTGGGGGTGGGACAGAGATTGTGATGTAGAAGTCGCACTTATTTCTGAGTTCTCCCTAGATTTAATCTTGGCACTTTGACTGTGAGTTTCTGCATTAACTTCCAGTCATTGCATAGAGAAACTTCTCCAATTATATCTGAAAGATGCACTAATCGATGGGCATAATTATATCAATTCAGAAAGTTTAATATTAGATTTTTTTAGTAAAATAATAGTAGTAATTTCACCCTTGGGACCAATAAACTCTGTAACTATGGATTTTTGTCCAGATTTACAATGCCAGGCTTGTGTTTCCTTCTGTAGAGCTGGCTTTAAATCAAATCTGAAGAAAGGAGTTGATTACCCTCATACTGGTAATATTATAGCTTGCAGTGTTCACAACTAAGTAAGACCATTGGATAGCACCTTCTAGTACTATTAAAGCTAGCCAGCAGTAAGAAAGCTTCCTGGTTAGGACCAACTCCAAGCCCTGTAATCAAAGTGTGTGGTATCTTTGACAATAGGGTCTCACCATTAAGTTCTGGTGGGTAACTAAGAACAAGGGCAGTATCCTGTATTATTTCAAAAGGTGGTATTTCTCTAAGATACCCTTGACAACTCAAGGGAAGTTATCCCACATATAACAGTAGGTTTTTTTATCTGGCAACTTACACCTTATGGAATGAGCAAAATCTGTGTGTAGGATAAGATTAAATAAACATATATTAATATGTAAATATTAAATTACCTTAAAAGTAGGCCATCAATTTTAAAATTAATATGCTTAAGTGATTAATATCATTTTGCTGGTTTTAATGTAAGAAAATATTTTATTGGTAAGCTCAGTGTTCATAAAGTAAGTTTATTTTCTTAATTAGGAAATGATTGCTTATATTTAAACACTGTCTAAAATGATAATTTTTCCACTGTTACAAGATATAATTAAGCATTTTGCAGAAATATCAATAATAAATACCATGTTTCAATATTTAAGCTCAGCAGCATCATTTAAAGAAAAAATGTCTATGTTATAATGTTAAAAATTTACTTGTTATGTGCCTTACATTGTCAGTTTTGCAAGCCATTATACTTTGTGCTAAAACACATAATGTGTTTTATGATGGTATGTGCTTCTAGATGTTATGTGATAAAACAAAGACATTTAAAATGTGTTTGCTATAGACTTGAAGATTTCAAGTTAACTGTCCCTTTAGTTATAATTGGTGGGGACTGTGGCAAAGAGTCAGAAATATATGCCTATAACTATAACTGAAGGAAGGTAAAATAAATGATAGAGACTTTGTAAATAGTGTTTGAGGAGACAAAGAAAAAAGTATAATTTTGACTATCAGACCTAAAAAGAAAGACTTGCAAAATACAAGTTGACATTGATAAACACATGTTGAATACATGCAGTAGAAATGCTAAGTTGAATACATACAGTCAATAGCAAAGACTCATGGACTTCTGGTTTTCTATGGGAAACATTAAGACAATTTGTCATATTTGAAGTTTTTTTATTAGATATATTCTTTATTTACATTTCACATGTTGTCCCCTTTCTTGGTGCCCCCCCCCAGAAAATCCCCTAACCCATCCTCCCTTCCCCTGCTCACCAATCTATCCACTCCCACTTCCCTGTCCTGACATTCCCCTATGGTGGGGCATCAGGCCTTCTCAGCATCAAGGGCCTCTCCTCCCTTTAGTGTCCTACAAGGACATCCTCTGCTGCATGTGCATCTGGAGCCATGGGTCCCTCCATGTGTACTCTTTGGTTGGTGGTTTAGTCCCTGGGAGCAATGGGAATACTGGTTGGTTCATATTGTTGTTCTTCCTATGGCACTGCAACCCCTCAGCTCCTTGGGTCCTTTCTCTAGCTCCTCCACTGGGGACCCTGTGCTCAGTTCAATGGTTGGCTGAGAGTGTCCCCCTCTGTATTTGTCATGCACTGGCAGAGTCAAGAAAGATCGAACTGAATAATTCCATAAGCTAGTCCAAGCTCAGATTTTAAGAGCTATTGGATTTTTTTTATTGGTTATTTTATTTCTTTACATTTCAAATGTTTTACCTGTGGCACATTGCCCCACCCCCACCCCACAGCCCACAACCCCAGGTTCTTTCTAATTGGTAAATACAGCTCAAAATATTGATTAAATATGTCAGGTCCTTGCTGTTAGTAATGACACTATCTGTGTAAGTGTTTGGATTGCTATGGGATATAGAAATAGTAGAATCTACTCAAAATAAGTAAATAACTTTGTTTACATTGAACTAAGGGAAAAGAATATGTAACATAATTTATAGAACCCATAAATACCTTATTAATAAATATTCCTTCAAAAAGAGCCAAAAAATTGGTTATGGTTAAAGTAATAAATTCTGTGATCCATAAGAATCTATCAACTATAACTGAATCCATGAAGTTAAAACAAAATGGAGCAATTATTAGAAATAAACAAATAGATAAAAATCTTAATTGTGGGTGCATATAAAAGTCCCACTCATCAATAGGACATTGAACGAGTTGGCAGCCTAGACAGAAACAAGATGCAAAATTCTGGACCTGGAAGATGAGCTGCATGATGGGATTCCCAAAGTGACAATTGTCTGTACCTACCTCTAGATTGTCTTCAATGTCTAGTTCATATTGTACATAAGGTGAACTTTGGATGGGAAGTACTCCTTGTGCTTTATAAGTAATATCAGAATGAGCAGTGAGAAAGGTGGGGATAGAATGCTGGTGTTCAGGGCAGATGATACCGCGTGCCTCTTGTTTGCTCTGGATTCAAATAGAAGACCTTGATATACTGGTGCACATACATTGGCATATAACTGGTATCATCAATGTCTGTCTTTATTTATCATATATCTATATCAACACTGCCTAATTGCTTGTCTATCTATACAAAATCTACTGTATTAGTTACTTTGTAATTACCACTGTACGCAATTACCTCTACGAAAACTTGAGGGCGGTTTCCTTGGTTCCTAGTTTCATGATGCTGAAGGCCTAGCAGCTCAGAAAGCACTCAGGGTGGCAGGGATTTAATATATGGCTTGCTGCATCTTAGATCAAGAAACAAAGCTCTCAACTGGATGAATGTACAACTGGGTACAAGTTTTAGGGCCTACTGTTGCTCACCTGTATCAGCTAGCTATGCCCTACCCATCTGACAGTTCCTAAGTATTGCCACCAGCTGAGGGCCAAGTGGGAAGAGATTATACACTTAAACCTGAACACCTACAATTAAAGAATGAACCAAATCAAAACAAGAAGATAAATAAAGGAAGCAAGTTTATATACGTATGCTTACAATGCCTTTCAACAGTTACAGATATATTATGATTAGAAAATGATTATGATTTCCATCTTTGAGATCATGCCTCCAGAACATGTTCATTTGATTGAAGCTGACATCCTATACAGCTTCTAAAGCTGTCATTCCTCATTCCTACGACAAGAAATTTTTGATATGATACTGCTAATGGAGATATTTTTAGTTACCAAGCATCACAAAACAAAAGCTCCAAACTAGTTGAAATTCTTAAATTAGCATCATCATCAACAACAACAGCAATAACAAAACAACCCCCTTGAAAACAAAGTAAACCCCTTCTCCAAATAAAACCAAGACACTAAGAAAGATTAGGGATGTGTTTTGTTTTGTTTTTGTGAGATCAATCTAGGTTTTATATCTCTAGACCCTTTTAAGGAAACAAAAAGTGTTCTTGAAATCCTAGCCTTCTACAGGATTCTTCAGTGAGATGTGTTGTAGGCTTCAGTGAGAGGATTCTATGGATGCTTCAGGTGAGCTAGGGGATTTGGTTCTGAACGAAGGAGACAGCTAACTTGCAGGAGGAAATGGCCAGGTCTGAAAACAGCTTCTTCCTTGCAGAATTCCTCTTCTGCTAGCCGTTTGTTTTACTGCTCAGCCCTTCCTGATTTTAAAAGCTGAGGTTTCTGCAGGCAGAAATGGTTAGAAATGGTGAGAAAAAGTAATATGGGGTGATTTTCATCTCCTTTCAAAATCTCTGTTAGCGACTGGCCACGTCGGGCTACTGCTAAATCCATCTACCTCACCATTCCTGACAGGCAAAATTACCGTCTTGGAGTTTGCTTTCGGAAGGGTTTCTGTTTGAACTCCCTGGATGCTGACATCTCCGTTGACTATGAAATCCCGCACTGGCTGTCAATAAGCTGGCAGCTTACTGGCTGTGTGCATTACCTGCTGAGCCCTTCTTGTCTACAGCAGACTCCTGTGCTATGATTTATCCCAAGGAAGAGCCTTGCACAGAACCAGGAATGAGATCTACCCTGAAAAGAGAAGGTGATTCTTGCTCACCCACGTGTTCCACTCCCATTTTTCAGTGTCCTTAGGACAAAGATCTAACAGGTTACCTTCCAGGAGCACAGCAGTTCAGTCATCTTTCAGCTAACCTAAGGGCCCCAAAGCAAAATAGATCATGCGAAGGGCTGGTGAGGCGGGGTACAGTGTAAAGTGGCAACATTGCAGAGAACAACGGATCAATAACTATTTATATATAGATTTATCTGATTCATTTATCATCTGGAGTGTGTGTCAGCATGTGTGTGTGTGTGTTGTGTGTGTGTTTGCATGCACATATGTGTTTGTTGCCTTTGAAATAATCATATGTGAAGAAAACTTTGAAGCTCAAAGATCCTAAGAAAAAGAAATAACTTGTTCAAACATAGCCAGTTAAATACAGACAGGTTTCAGCTACACAGAAACTCCCAGAAACTTGCATTAAAAAAGAGAGACTGGGATGGGAAATTGAACCCATTGTCTGGTCTTTGGAGGAACGTTCAGTAGCTAGAAAGTTATATTCCTCTTCCTACCAGCCAAGCATCTGTCTCTTCCTTTCCTCTCCCTCCTTTCTTCCTCCCTCCTTCTCTCCCCCCTCAGTGTTCCCATTCCAGCCCCCACCATTCTGCTGAGTGACTGAGCTGACTGCAGGGAGGAGAAGAGGAGCAGCCTTGGAGAACCAGACTCTGGCTGCTTTTCTTCATCTCTTGGCTTCACTTCTAACTCCCACCCTTCCCCGCACCTGAAAGACAACCAAAGTGAAAGGAAAAAAGTTGTCAACGTGTTTCCTTTAAAAAAAAAAAAGTCTATTTGTCTTACAACTTGATAAAATGCCCCAGTGGGTTTTGTGTATTTCTGTGGTTTATATTTGTCCTCCTATTTTTTTTTGTAGCGTTTGATTACAAGTCCTGTGCTTCTGGAACATACTACATAGATCCTATACACTCTGGCTGCAGTCAGCCCTGCAAATGTAGCAGCCCAGAGCATGGAGATAGTTTGTGGAGATGGTTTTCCTCTGGTGATCCTATCTCCATCCTAAGAGGTCGCTTTGTGGACAGCATTAATTTTTAAAGAGAGCTCAGGGTGGAAGCACCGCTTCTCTCTTACATCCTCTACCTAACTAGGACAGGAGCAATTGAAAAACAAGCTGTCCTGTTGTCCTCTTACCCCCCTGTATCGGTCAGTGCTTGCAACCTGACTGGGAAGTCAGTGTATTGTTTCTTTCCAGTGGTAATTCTTGTTCTAGGTATTTTCTATAATAACCTGTCACACAAATCTCTGAGCAAATACTTAAGCTTGGTTGTTTTTATCTGTAAAATGGGAATAATGATCATTTTAACATGATTCTCATAATTTATATGTTTACTATAATGTCCAGTAAGCAGAAAATTCTTCATCCAGTGCTGCCAAATGGAATTGTTTCTATAAGCACAAAGGCACTACAACTCCACTGCTACTAATAAAGTAGGGTTACCATGATTATAGAAATTTATGCACATAAATTTCCAGGGGCAAATGCCTTAACTGTAAATCTTAGAATTAATGGTAATAAGCAGGCTGTATGTGCAGAATACTTTAAGGTACCAAGGGTAGGCAATTTCCATGATCTCATTTCATCCTTCCAATGATCTTGTGACTTTGAAGATGAGATCACTATAGCCAGAAGCATCCTGTAGCCAGAGACCAAACTCAAGTTTAGGGACATGGCTGAGAAAGTTGAAGGGACGGAATCTTCATATCATTGCCTGTTGACTTTGACAGAGGGCAAAGCAGGTGGGAAATAGATTTTCTTTACAGCAACCAAATAAGGTAAGGGACATGTTTATATGTGTTAGCTTTATTAGAGCCATATTCTACTGGGCTTACTGGAGCTAGGCAGTTTTGAGATAAGCCCATCTTGTGGAAGTAGAAATGTATGCAATGTGGAGGCTCTTCAGATCATGTTCAACTGTCCAGTTCAACTGGCAACATTTTCCTTGGTGATATTTGTATTCAGTCCGTGTGTATCACCTCTACTTTCGTCTCATCCATACATTATCAGCAAGGAAGTAACTTAAATTAAAATAGGAAATCGTTGTTTTCAAATGGCTGGCTGGTTCAGGCAGAGCAGTGTATTCATAAGCCCCCACTGCAGGTGGACCTCTCCAGCAAAATTCTAAGGGTTTTTGGTAGGTTGTGCATAGTCACAAACATTGCAAAGCGGACATTTCCTGTGCCTGGAGGACGTAAAGGAAGCTCTGCTTTGTGCTTTCATAACACTGCCCGTGTATTAGAGCTTGTAGTAGCAAAAAGAAGGAAATGGGGGACAGAAAAGGGGAAAGAATGAAACCCATCCTCCATGGCACCCCATTTTCAAGCAAAGGAAGCTCTCTGTTAAAAATCTCTTAAAAGCTCTAAGCTTGTTTATTTTGTAAGATCAGCAGAAGAGTTTAGTAGTTTGGTTATGCTCACCATAAATTCTGAAATTGCTCAGTAACATATTTTCCTGAGACTTTTATTCATTGTGGCTTCTGAGAGGAAGACATTTAAGACATTTATTACCATTTTTTATTTTTTGAAAAGTAAAGAATACCATTGTTTTATCAAAGGGTAACTCTTTTGGGGGAAAGAAAGTTAATATGTAATGATGTCAAATTCTATTGTTCAAATTCTTCTTCCTGGATGACCTTGCATTAATCATATTTTAGTAGAAGATCCCCTGTTCTTGTGCAGAAATTTCATTACTCTAGACTCATAAACAAACCCAACAGCAAGCTTAGTTTTTCCCATAACGAAAATCACCTCACAGAATCCAATGAAAAAAAATCTTTTTAAAAAGTCCCCAAGAGAAAGTGTGATTTTATTATTAGATTTTTACCAAAAATTAAAGACAAAAGAGAAATAGTTGACCTGAACCTCAACCCTAAGACTTTGCTTCTTGGAACAGTATGAATACTGGCAGACAGGATGTAGTTTCATCAAATGTCAGTCACTGCACAGCAATGGCCTTCCCCTAGCCCTCTGGAGTGCTTCGAGATTTTCTCTTCTTGTTATTGGAACTACACCAGGAATTACACTAGGAATTATGTCAGTCCTGCAGCAATTTTCAAGAAGCCACAAGTCCATGATCCTGAAACGTTGAGTGCTGACAAGAAGTTGCTTGGAGCGGCAGTGTTATTAACAAGCCACCTTCTTGGCACCCCATCTGCACTGGAAGCTGTCCCCGGCTCCTCACCTCCATCTGTCTCTCTATATGATGGGGCGTGCACACCAGCAGGCTCTGACCACGAGGTTCCATTTGCTGCTGAGTTACTCATCAAACATCCCATGCTGTGTGGACTCCTTCCTCTCAGTGCTGAAGGCTGCAGGCAGTCAGTCCCGGAGTCTGACAGAAGTGTACTTACCTTCTTTTATAATGAAGGCTCTTTAGGCAGGAATTTTGATGGCCTCAGGAATGAAGATATTTTTATGAGTGTGCTGAGATCCATGTGGTGCAGTGGGTGTCTCTCCTGAGATTTATTACTAGTTCTTTGGAGGGGGATGTCCCTTGATTTGATGCCATCGGGCCTTTGTTCTCTGCACAGGGTCCTCTGAAGACTACCAGCTTAGATTCTTTCTCCAGCTTTTGAAAAAGCCTTTGAGGATTCATAAATTCAGAGCTCCTGGATTAAAGTATAGGATGTGGAATGTGCCTACTGCTCCGTTCTTCTCTGGTCTTTTCCTGGTAAAAACTCTACTCTCCACTTTTACTGCTGATTGTCAAGTATTCTGCACTGAGCAGCAAATGACTTGCCAGTCACTCAGCTTAATGTTTATTAGAAAGAAAGAAAGAAAGAAAGAAAGAAAGAAAGAAAGAAAGAAAGAAAGAAAGAAAGAAAGAAAGAGAGAGAGAAAACTGGTACCAGGATGTTGCTTCCAAATGGTGAGCTCAGGCTATTCTAGAGAGGTTTCATCTGTTGTGCTCTTGGTTGAGTTTCTCTTCACCCTTTTTTTCCTTTTATCTTGTCTTTTTGTTGTGGTTACAGGTGCATAGTGGCAGCTAGGGAGATATAATCTGCTCTCTCAGATCTCCAGGTAACATGACTTAGGGACATCTTAATGTCATGTCATGAACAGACTATGAATCTTAGAAGTCATTTTTTTCATTTTTCTTTGAATTCCCTGTAGAAAACTGCAAAAAATTAAAGAAAGATAAAAAGAGAATTATAATGTAGCAAAACATGGATGTTATGCTAAATACAAATTGTGGTTCCAAACCAGGGTTCATCATTTTCTCGTTCTATGTCTTCAGATAAATTTTTTTTAAAAGTAAGCTTTTTGTTGGTTTTCAAGACCTAAACATAGCACAAGAAGGACTTCGAAATAAATGGAATATTAGGTTATGTTGTATTATGTCTCATGACAGAACATTCTTTTAAAAGAAAAGGAAAATTTGAAAGTGAACAATTTTTCTTTCCATTTCCTGGTAGCGATAGTTCCTGTTTCAGTACATCTTACATTTGCCCTACACAAATGGAAAAACAGGAAAGAGAGAGAAAAAATAGCCATTCAAGAATTGTATTCCACAAGTCTCTGACTAGATTCAACCAATAAAAAAAAAAATTTGTGATGGATGTTAAGTCCTCTTCATATGTCTTTCTTCACAAAGCTGTTTTCCTGCTACTCACATAAAGCTCTATACCCACGGGGCACTCAATAAAAACCATGACAAAACCCAAGGCATTGATGCACAGAGAGGTGAGGTAAAGCTGTCTCATATTATAGCCAGTGTTGTTCAAAGTGCCTGGTTTCTTGCAGGGGAAATAAGCCATGGTACTGGTAGCCACTTATGTTTTCTTGTTTTACATCTGTCTGGACCTTATACTGTGCTGCCATCAGTCTCCTCAAGAGTCAGTTCCTGAACAGAAATGGAATCTGACTAACTAGTTACCTCCCTCAATGGCTGGCTAACTTTACTAAGCCATTTAAAGAGCTTCCAGTCACACGCACAAATAGCATATATCTGAAACAAGGATTAATAATCATGGTTTTGAAGATTGGAACATTAAAGCTTTATAGTATAAAATAACACACAGTGAGCCTAAGCAAGATGGGAGATCTGAATAGATGGGTAGATTGTACTACTTCTAACTCTGAGTGAACTTTTATAGTGAAGATATGCAAAATGTTGTTTTTGGAGACAACTACAGAGAACATATAGAGGGGAGGATGCTATGTGATTTTTTTGGAAATATGTATGTGTGTAATTTTGAGTCTAAAGACATTGCAATAAAAATTATAATAAAAAAGAAGGTAGATATTATCTTAGTAATTTGTGAATATATATAATGGGTTTTCAACTTATCTTCAATTGTTTATGACATTGTGTGGCATTAATATAAAATATTTAATCACTGTTGTTTATCTTCTTTTCTATAATAAAATCTGGCAATTGAGAAGATTGTTTTGGTTAAAATACTTGCTGTTTGAGCATGGGCTATGAGTTCAAATCCCGGCACTAATGTAAAAATATTATCTGTTTCCTTGTACTTCTATAATCAGAGAGCTTGTAGGTAGAGATGCAGGGATCCTTGGGATCTTCTGGTCAACCCTAGTTGACATAGTCAGTACCAGGTTCAGTGAGAAATCCTGTCTCAAAAAATAAAGTGGAAATTGGTAGAGAGAGATACTTTGCATAAGGACTCTATATGTGTACTTACTAACAGGTCCATGAAACCTCTCTCTCTCTCTCTCTCTCTCTCTCTCTCTCTCTCTCTCTCTCTCTCTGTTCCATTTATTTTTAAGAAATAGTTAAGCTATTACTGCTTGCTCTTTCATAGGAACATAAAAAAATTGGGACAATTCTTACTTTTAAACTTGAAAAGAATCAGTCAGGGAATAAATAGAAACCTCAAAAAATTTGCGTATAAAGCAGCACGAAAATATCTTCAAGGGAAGGGCATTTTCTACTGATCTGTGTTTAAAATAGGATGATGTATTGTGACAAAATCTAAAATACTAGAACAGTACCTCCCCCCCCTTTTCTATTCTGTATCCATTAGTAGCAGCAGCTTGCACTCCTGCTGGCAGCTTAAAAATTGTTATTTTCTGATTGTCCTTTCTGATATTTAAACATGCTGTGGCCTACAGTGTAATAAAACTCTTGTACATTTGGTTAGTTAGCTTTCTTCATATTCCTACCAGAAGCAAAGGGCAAGGATTAGTATTTCCCATGATAACGATGGACTTAACATTCTCCAATGACATCAGGGATTGTTAGCAATGCCTAGGGATCCAAGTGACTCCAGGGATTGTTAGCAATGCCTGGGGATCCAGGTGACTCTAGCTCAGTTCAGGTGGCACATTTGAGTGTTGGCATGGCAGGAGTCTGTGACAATACATCTTTTGTCTTTTAGACCTCAGTAGAATCATGCTGATTTTAGCCATGGGAAAGACCCTGGAAGGCAGGGAATGTGACTTTCCAGCTGTGTTTCTGTAACATAGATATTTACAGTTGAGGGAACTAATCCTCTTTGGCTTTTCTCCCCCTGTAAGGAAAACAATAACTGTGCCTAATACACAAGCCCAGATATGTTCATGGTGGAGTGCTACATATATTTGCTTTGGCCTATGTTAACGTAAAATGCTAGTGAGAAAAAAAGAAAAAAAGAAAAAGTGTACTTGGGTTTTCCTAGCAATTATTTACATATACATACGCCTTGTTGTCTCAGGTTCCCAAGTAGACTCCCTGATTAGTATGAATCACAAATGTTGCTTGTTAAACATCTCCAAATGCCATTCTGTCTTTAAGATTCTGAAAATAATTCTCTGAACCTTTGGAGCACCCATACCTGTTAAGTCAGGTTGCCAAATAAGGAGTTCCGGAGGCAAGAGATAGGCATCATTCTCTAACTGTACCCTGGAGTCTCATAGATGTGCCTGCATGGTTCTTTAAACCAAGGCTTCAATGGAGTATCTACCTGCATTGCACACAATCTGTATGGTGCTTTCATCCTTTACTCTCACATTTGCCTTGAACTCTGTTAAAGGGAAGCTCGTATAGCTGTCCCTGAAAGGTATCTAGCTGTCAAATCAACTGTGATGAGTTAGGGAAAGTTTTGTGTAAGAACATTACAGGAGAGTCATGGTGATTCCTGAACTCCTATATAGTTTGTGAAAGCCCTAATTTAGATAACAGCTTTCTTATGAACAGCGTCTGTCTTTACCTTAACATTTCTCTCCCCCTCCCCTTTTCTTTGCAGTTTTCGTAGTACACTTTTAAGGCACACAAGTGTGCATTTGCTCTTCATTACATGCTACAAGTCTGAGGCGAAGGACTGTGAAGAATAAGGATTGTGGAGGACAAACCCAAGCATTCCTCTGTAGACAGATTCCCATGCTAACTGTTGCATGCATGTTGGAGAAAGGAACTCTAGAGATTGAGATTTTCCAATGGGAAGAGATAATGAGCTTAAAACAGCATATGTCTCTAAACAGAGTTGGCAGTTAAATAAGGATGGACATATTACAGACTCCAAAGGCATCAGTCAAAAAACAGGAAGGATGCTCACAAAGAAATAAGGCTAATTCTACTTCCTAGGAGTACACGCAGGAGAGGCTAGGAAATGGGTTGGCAATTGCCTTAAGTAGTATGTGTTGCATAATGAATGACACCATATAGCAAAAGAAGTTCCTTCAGATGGGCATGAATGAGGAGGAAATTAGTGAGAGGGAGAGGGGGTTAAATGAAGTTGAGATTTTGTCCCAAAGTTGAAATTGTGGTGTGCTTTCTTGCAGAAATCAGTTATCAGTTACTAATTCTGTCCTCTTTTGTATGATGAACATGGGTTAGTAAGATGAAGAGAATGTTTACAGACATCAATAGCATTGATTAAAAAGTAAAAGTTCTGTCAAACACTAGTTTGATCTTCGTCACGGCAAACAGCCTGTTTGATGTTTTTATTGAATCAATTGATTTTTCTCCACTGGATTGATTTGTTGTTTCACTGTCATGTGGACACTTCCTAAATCAACATGGACCTCTGACGAGATGTTTATGAAAACTTCCGACTTCATGGACATTTCACAAATTTGAAGATAATGAAACCATATCAAACACTAATTGCATTGGATAAACAGAGTCAGTACTTTGGAAAAGAGTAGATTTTTTTTTCTTTTTTGTTTGTTTGTTTGTTTGTTTCTCTTAAAACTGACCTTGCATTTTTGGAGCACTTTAATTTCCAGACTGATAAGTATTTTTTTTTAAATCTGGTTTGAGTATGTACTTTCAATGTTGACCCAGTGAGTAGATAATCCAAACCAATAAACAGAAATTGATTTCTATAGATTTTTGAAGATGGGGGGTACAGAAGCTCTAACGACACCATAACATCTTTTCAAGTTCCAAACTTATACATTATTCATACTTGCCTGCCCCTAAAATCAATCATTAAACTTACTACTCATTTCTGTTAAAATTTCTAGGTACACAAGCTGTTAATTCTAAGCATTTCACTTTCCCCCAATACTATCAGATTTACTGACATGTTTTTGCTTTAGCAGAAAAGTTAAGTCAAGGAGACAAAGTTCCCTATATTCCATCTGTGGGAATGATACACTGGTCATTTTGGATGCAGATGGTGGAAGGAGAAGCCATCTCCAGTGTTCAAAAGTGACTTGGATTTATTGCAAAATGCTACAGCCTAGCTCATTGAAGCAGGATTACTATTGACTTGCACAGTAAGTATGACTGCATCCTTGGAAGGCTGTGGTGAGATTTACCAATTGGGACCATTATGGTGAGATTCACTTATTGGGGACCTATGAAGAGACCAGGAAGGTCAGCTACAAGAGCACTGGCCCATCAACTATCAGCATACTCTGGGCTGTTCCTCATCCAAATTTGCCTAAAAAAGAGATATTTTTGTAGCCTTGCTCTCTAGCACTATATCATGAACATTGCCTGAATGTCTCCTGTGACATTAAATCACTGACTCATTCATCCATCCATCCATCCATCCATCCATCCATCCATCCATTCATGCCCTCCCTCATGTCCTCTTAAGAACTCCACATTTACTTTGTCAAAAATGTATCACAACAAATCCTTTTCTCTTCCCCTTAACTAAGCAAGATAAGATGCTACTTATCTTTCTGTGTTTCTTTCTTTGTTGTGTGACAAAATGCATAAGAAAAACAACTTAAAGGAGACAGAATTGTATTGAGTCATAGCTTCATAAGGTTCATTTCAGTGCCTTTGGTGCCACCGAGTCTGAATCTGTAGAGGCAGAACATGATAGTGTCAGGAGCATTAGGCAAAGGCTACCACCTTAGTCCATCTAGGTGTGTAGTATATCCCCATACACTGTAATACCAACTCCATTGCCACAGTCATCTCCCATTAGCTAACTCTCTCACACAATTTACTCACAGACACACCTTGATGTGCAATTTACTGAACTCTAGTTTCTTTCAAGTCCCATGCTGAAGTGACTAAAAGTCACATTGCTAAATAAGAAGTTCTATTTCCTATCACATTCTGATGACTTTCACATACTTCTAGAGTTGCATAATTGTCACCCCCTAGCAAACAAACCACCAAATGACAAGCAAAATGAACAAAAAACTGCATATTTTTAGCTACCTTTTTCTGTCCAGTCTACATAAGCATATTTTGATATTATTGTTCCTTCTGAGTCTGTATTGATTTTGAGTCCCTATCCTCACCACATACAAACATTTTAATCTCCCCAAACAACAGCTGCATGGCCAACAGATGGCACTGACCAGAGTCCTCTTACTGTCAATTTCTGTCTAAGAAGACTTCTCAGTCCCAGCCATGACTCCCTCTCTATCGACTACTGCTTCTAGCTTGGGTCCTCATGATGTTACGAAAGGTGACTAATATCTTTCTTCTTATTAAGCCCTACAGGGTTTTATTGGTTGTAATTTGTGACAGCCCTGCATCACTGAACACTTACTTTACTTTTTGGATAATTTGCTATTTATTTCTGTGTCCCCTTAGAGATTTGGATATCTGCTTTAATCCTACTTGTTTCTTCCACTGAAAAGCTATGTGTTAGATATACATTTCAATTCATCTGACCACAATTTCACTGCAAAATAGGGATATTAATACCTATTGTATAAAATATACAAGAAATAAATGAGAATACGTGATACTCACTGGGACCTCAGTAAGTGACATTCCTGACCCTGGTTTGAATAGTATGCTAAACTGTCTGTTCAGTTGCTCATGTTTGATCACATTTTCTCCTCTCTGGCTAATTTTACTGAATAGATGGTCCCACTGTTACCAACAGTTGTGCATTTTAAAACATAGAGTAATTGGGACCTTCACAAAGGCCACTGCAGCTGACTGTTTTCAGCTTGGAAGCCCTGCCAGCTGCCTCAGAAAGGGTCATGAACACACTTTCTGTGGAATTTCTGTAACTGCCTGCTGATATCTGACCCAAGTCTACTCTGGTTCCATTTATGTTCCTCCTTCTTCTTGCTAGGTGAGTTGGCTTGTTTGAGCTTCTACACTTGACTTTCCTCTGGGTCTAACAGATACCCAGAGTCCCAGTTTGGTTCAATCTTGGCCTTCTTAAGCTCATAGTTTTCTCATTTCATAGTTTCCTATAAAGGTTGATAACTATGTTCATAGTTTTCAGTCATTAAGATTGCCTGAGTAGCTCTTTGAGACTCACCTGAGAGAAATCCACAATTACCAAATATATGTAATGGCTGACAATATTTCTCAGCAGCAGAACGAGAGAGAGAGAGAGAGAGAGAGAGAGAGAGAGAGAGAGAGAGAGAGAGAGAGAGAGAAATAAATTAGTAAACATAATTAAAAATTTTAAGTGCTACTTAACCAAACTCTAATCCTAGAAGTCATATTTTAAGGGTACAACTAGGCCAGGACCTATAGTGTCTTAAGTGGGAAAAGCACCAGTAACCCTTGCCTCTACTTTTCCCTTCTGTCTCTATGTTAATTATCAATCAGAAATCCTTAGTTGTTTCAGCTTTGCAATACACACACATCCATGTCTTTATTATTTGTAGCATACTACTAAGATTACCACTAGTTGATAATGATAACATCAGTGACAGCTTATATTTATTGAGAGACTCATATACCAGATACTCAGCCAAAGGCTTTATAAGCCACACCATTTTAAAAAATAAACACCTGAGATTTGTTTTAGGATGTAGTCAATACTAGGGCTGAGGACGTAAGTTCAGCTTTGCCAAATAAACACTCTCATTTGCCTGAAATGACCCCATCTCTTTGACAAAAGCACTTATATGCTTTACATAAGTAAAATTTCACAGGTTTCTAACCATAGATGTCACAGAGTTGCACCCAACGCATGATGTCGTATCGTTGAGAGTAAACAGCAAATAAATTATAATTCTGTTAAAGGTTCACCTTGTATGTTCAATTAAAAGGTCAGTCCCAAGATTAGGGAAGGGAGGAGAAACGGGCACATAGAGAAAGGATAAGGGACATTGTGATCCCTCTGTCAACTTCCTTCCTAAGTGAAGACTTTCTCTGGCTGGCAAGAAATACAAGCACATTCTTGGAAACAGTCAAAATTTAAACAGCAGTGAGCAGTCAAGGCACAGGAAATGGATGTTGAGGCACAGTGCTGTGGCTTAGGAAGAAAGGCTACTTCTCTGAGTCTTTCATTAGTATTAGACTTTGAGCATGAGCTTTGTAAACTCAAAACATTTGGTACAAAAATTAGAGCGGTCTGCATGCATTGCCACAGACAGTGCTGAACTTGGGATATGAATGTTTTTGTTTATCACTAACCAATTCTTGGTTTTTGGATAAGTCTCTCAAGATTGTGGTCCTTTGATTCCTTATCTTTGAAATTACTGGAAGTTTAGAACATTAATGTTGTTCTTTATTCTAATATGTTGCTATCTCACATGTTTGAAACTTGATAACAACTCACAATTTGGGAATGTGGGTCACTACCTAAGTTGTAGATACAGGAGCAGCCTATGTGGATGTTATGGGTTGCACATGTCTTGCTGATTTCAGACAACATTTTAAAACTCACTAGAAGTATCCTCAGACTGGGGACAAGCACAGGACAGAAGATATCATACATCTTTTGCAACATAACAGAATGTGCTAAGCTTTTGCAATACCAACAAAAGCTCTTTCTGGTTCTCTAGACAAGTACTCTTCTACCTTCTTGGAGTATCTATTTAATTGCAGCTGCTACACACACACACACACATATGCTATACACTCTACGTTCTATGTTCTACACTCTACACACACACACACACACACACACACACACGCACACTATACACACACACACACACACACACATTCATTTAATAAGTACATTGTAAGGGAATATCTGTATGGCTGGATGTGCAAAAGCACAATCAGAATTGAACAAGGAGATAACTCGGCTGACAGTGCTCACCTTTAGTTGCACTAGTAGACACAATTTGCCCATTTTATTGCTTTACTAAAACACACCACTTGGCCCATTTTATTTATTGACTTTTGTTTTTTTATTTCAAGCACAAATTCTTACCAGTGTAGAACTTAGAGGTCCATAACTAATTGTAAAAGCAAAAGTGCTAGTCTAATAGAATTCTCAAACCACAGGAAATGGTGAATTTGAGAACCCGTTAGGTAAGAAGCTAAGTTTGAAAATAATCTAAAAACAAATAAACAAAAAACAAAAAAAGACCCACCTGTTTTTGAACTGCACCTCCCCCAACTCAGTCTTGTTTATCTGTGCTAAATAAACAAAGACAGTATCAGTTGCAGAAATCAGTGAGAAATGTCTTGCTGTTTTTTGTGATACCAGATGTGAGCTGGGTTTTTGGATTTGGTTTAAATCATTCCCTTAACTATTCCCCAAATTTCCATGGACAGGCACCATTTAAAAAACTAACCTCTCGCCGCCTCCCCCTTTCCACTCATAGCTCCTCTTTCCAGAAAACAAGCAAGAGTTAAAACACAAGAACAGCTTGGAGAAAGCTCATGACTAGCAATCAGTGCTAATAAGATTCCTTTCACTTTGCAAGATTCACAGAAAGCCCTCCATCCATGCCAAGCACATTCAAAGGCAGGGGACTGAGCGCTCCCCTCACGGGTTCATTATCATGCTCAGGTTATCCCAAGCCAAGTGAATCAGGAAAGCAAATGAATTAGTGAGAATTAAGGAGCCTCTGTGGTCTGAACCCACTTCAAATCTCAGCTAAGATGAAAGGTAGACGCTGATGTCTTATGTCCCCAGGTTCTCAGGATTGGAGCCCCAGTGCCCAGCTGTTCCTCCAGGGCCTCACAACAATGCTCAGGCAGTTAATGTTGCCTAACATCTCCTGACCGAGGGTTCAGCCATGTGGGAGAACTTTTACAAGGCTGCAAAACCCAACCCCCTTTCACTCACAATTAATTACAGAAGTCTTGTTCTATCACCTGGCTGTCAATGAGTGCTTCATGGGTACTTTTCCTTGTATTTTGCTTACTTACTAATAATTAAAAATACCAGAGTAATACCCTGTTAGGCCATGATTTCGCATGGGATTTTTGAGGAACAAATCTATCGAACATTTGAACTGCTAAGTTGAAAACATCTTTGAAATCTGAGGAGACAGTATCAAATGTGAACTGGAGTCTTTAGAACCACAGAAGTTCTGATAATTGTTTTTAAGTGCTCCTGGCAAGAAGAGGTGGGCAGTACAGAGAAGTAATGTTTTGTATTTGCAGTGGAGATACAGTAATTCTCAGAGCATCTGTGGGATTTGAACAAAGCATGTAGTAAAAGGCTTGGGAGTAGCAGTTTGTTTTCATTAAATACTTGTTACTGCTAATTATATTTGATCACTATAAAGAATACAGTTTAATTAAAGAAACACAGCAGTTAGGAAAATATTTGATTTCCAAAGGAGAACAATTTATCTTTGTGTTACTAAGTAGGGGGAAAAGTAATTGTGAATGTGTTTTTTCCCCCACTATGTTATCAGATTCAATGGAGAAATTTTTATTCTAGTGAGGAAAAAAAATCTTATTCCTCATCTTAAATTTAGACTCAAATACCATTTCAAATCCTGCCACTTGCATGAATTGAAATTGTGTGTTGCAATTTATTTAACATAAGTAATTATTTAAAAATTGAATCAACATTTGGCAAATGATGCTAAGCAACGTATTCCAAAATGGAATTGAATGAATGCATCTTCTTTCTGTGTAGACAAGGTTTCCGTGTTAACCCTTTCAGTGAATGCTGAAGTACTCTCTGGCTTTCTGTGGTTTCTCTAATCAACATATGGTTTCCATTTTAATTTTGCGAGGTAATATTTTGGCAGTTGTCTGGAGGAAATTATTGGAAAAAGAAGGCATATAAGTATCCTTGTAACTGAAACTGAGTAATTGTGGCTTGTATATCATTGTATATGATCAACCCTTTAAACAGTCACACTAGAGATCTCTAATTTAAAAATAAAACTCGGCCTGCTCATGTCAGTTTAGTTTGAGTGAATTTCAGTGAGATCTGCAAGCTAAATGGATAAGATTATATCTTGATTTAGTAATGTTAAGTACAATTTTAATATTTTTTGTTGCAATACTTAAAAGTTTAATTCAGATTTGATATAAGAAGAATCCTAGTTCATTGAAACCCCACAACTATTAAAAGTATTACAAAATAGCTTACTAGTAATTTAGAACGACAATTTACAAAATAAGTAATATTTGGTCTTTCTATGTTAAACACATATACAAACTATGGAATGCTGTGTGTGTGTGTGTGTGTGTGTGTGTGTGTGTGCTCGCAAACATAAGATAGTCACAGATTTTTCTGCTCTTAAGTAATTTAAATAATCTTTTATTGTGTCTGGAGTTATAGATCTTAAAATTTTCCTTCTAGAATACCACATCAGAAGGTGAATCTAAAAGTTATATATTCTAAATATATTGGAAAGTTTATAGTTATTTTCTTTTATCTTACATTTCTGTCTTTTATTTTTCTTTAAGCCATATTAAAGTTAGGTGAGAGCTAAGAAAACGTAAGTTCCCAATTATGTCTAAATACAAAACAGAAATGGTCTTCTCTTGGCCCTCTTCGCATCTTTGCAATTTTCTTTTATTCTCCATTATGTCTGAACATACCTTCTAAAAGGAGATTTTTTTTTAAAAATGAAATAACACTCTAGCAATATTAGTCAGAGGAAAATAAACTTCTAGCTTATTTTATATTAATTTGCATCAATGTCTGTAGGCTCAAAACTGCTCTATCTGTGAGTAATTTCCCACTGAAGTCAGCATTTACCAGATTTCTGAATAAAGTACAGGGAAGCAATTAGAACAGTTTAGTGCCCAGAAGACAGACTGGAGAGCAGCTTTCTACATCCTTCCATCAAAGCAGAAGCACATTCTTGCTAATAGAAATATTATTTAAAATGCTCAGAATTGGCAGCTGCCTGAAGCAGACACAACAAGAGTTCCTGCCTTAGCATAGCCGTCTGCCCTGCCCTTGCTCTGCCCACCAGTGACCAGGAAAATCCCAGAGGGATTCTTGAATTTCCGCATTCTCATTTCTTCCGTGGAAAAATATCTGTCACTCATATCCCACACTGCCCAAAGTGACACCTGCCTGTCTCTAGAGCAAGGACAGATTATTGTCCTTCTGCCAACTAAATTTCAGCAATGAGGGCAACCTATGGTGAGGCTATGCTGATAATGGTGGATTCTGAAACAATATGATTCTCTCTCTCTCTCTCTCTCTCTCTCTCTCTCTCTCTCTCTCTCTCTCTCTCTGTGTGTGTGTGTGTGTGTGTGTGTGTGTGTGTGTGTGTGTGTGTAAGTGAGAATGAGTTTATTTCAAGAAGGCTATTTTTTCAGGTTTTTACTTTGAATGAAAATATAATCTTTCCTCA
Source organism: Tokudaia tokunoshimensis (assembly GCA_036184795.1). Taxonomy (NCBI): domain Eukaryota; kingdom Metazoa; phylum Chordata; class Mammalia; order Rodentia; family Muridae; genus Tokudaia; species Tokudaia tokunoshimensis. The sequence goes on along the minus strand of BTHU01000004.1, from coordinate 37,949,761 downwards.
TAGAATATATCCTAATTACAGTTTCCTTTTTCTCTTCTCTACCCAATAATTTTTCACCTCACCTTTCCTCCATATCTACTTTTTTCTGTCTTTCATTGGAAAAGAAGTCTATTTTTAAGTATATTGTTTCTTTGCGTGCTAGTACAATATGATCTTTGTGGTCCACTTTAACCATAGTAAAGCATTTAAAATTGCTTACAAACTGCTTCTAATGTACTTATTCCGTATAGGTTTTTCCATGCAGGGTCCTATGATGCTGTTATCACCAAAGAACCAAGGCTTTTAATGATGTGGTAAATGTTACCACTGGAGGGCTTCTGGGTTCTTTTTAGGATGCAAACCTATAGCACTTTTTTCCTATAGCACTTTCTGATTTCAAAGGTTTGTGTTACGTGCACATGCATTCCCAGGAGAGACCTGTCATCATGTCACCTGAGGTTATCCAACATTCTGTCTCCCGGTGATGAGATGGAACAGGACAGAACGTAATGTAATGCAATGTATCAAAAATGTAAATAATATACTTTGTGCGATTAGAGATCTGCTGTCAATCCTTACAGTGGGGGTTTGAGTTGAGCTTACTGAGGCAGACAGAAGCTCAGTGAACACCAAACTGGCCATGGTGTTTCAGAACCAATGACACACGCCACAGTTCACTGATTTCCGCAATTACTTTGGGGTAGTTTGGCACGTATAGAAATGTTCAACAAAAGTTCTCTTGTTGGACACTTCGGGGAAGTAATTTGATTGTTAATTACAAACGCTCAGGGTGATTGCTCTACATAATTGTCTCACTCTTTCAGCACTCCATTAGAAGCTTATCTAGTGAAGGTTTATTTTTAGATCTTTGAATTCTTAACATCTTCCTTATGTCAAATTGATGTAATAGGAGTGACCCCTCCCGATAAATGCTGTTACCCACCTGGGAAAATCCAAGGTTTCTTCTGAGATATAGAAAGCAAGAGATAACATACCTGCCTATATTTTATTCTATCAATATCTGTTATGAAGTCATAAACATGCACACACACACACACACACACACAAAGATACTCTTTAAAATTCTATGCCTTTTGAGTTAAAAAAAAACTTCATTTTTATGGTTTAAATTACTTGAAAATTATAAAGAGCAAGAGGCACATCTCAGAATTCAATCAAATGGATTTCGGATACTATTTCTCTTTATTACCAAGCTCCATCCTCAGTTTTAAACAATAGATCATACAAAACAAGTCCACAGTGCCTTAAAGGTAAGTGGGCAGGAGCTCACTTGATACTGCGTTCCTGAGAATGGAACCTTTTATTTGCTGTCATAGTGATGACTTTTAATTGTCCTAATAAATAAGCTTTTAAAAAGCTTCTAAAATGCTCTCTAATAACACACTTTGGTCTTTAGCCATAGAAATGCAGAAATAATTAGAAGTGGCGTTGTGTGCACTGGCTTCTGGACTGGGCTGAAGGTGAAGGAGAAAGACTCATGCTATCCTTGTCAGCTGCAAGGGTAATTACTGCTGGCTGAAATTACTCAACATTTGTTTATAAGCTCCCCAGAGCATGCTGTAAATAGATTGTCTGTTATAGTCCAATCACATTAAAACGCTGCTCCTTGCAAACTGTTACCTCCTGTTTTCTGTAAGCCAGACAGAGAGAGCCTGCTGCTCACTTATTGAACGCTGAGCATGGAAGAGCTATGTTTAATGTGATTGTTTTCATTAGATTCTTCTTTGTCCGAGTTCTTGTTCGTTGTTGGTAGGGCCTGAGTGCTAGTGGGGTACATCACTTCCATTAGGCCTGTGATTTGGTTTTTGAAGGATGAATTTCTTTATTTACCAAGTGATACATGTCGGTTTGTAAGAAAATTTAAAACAACAGAGAAATTGGAACACACACACACACACACACACACACACACACACACACACCTTTTCCTCCATAACATTTGCTTATGTATTATGAGCAAAAGAAATTTTATGTCACTCATTTCTTACATCCATTTATTTCCCTTTATATAGTGTCTATTAATGGAGTCCCTGCTACTATCTGTCACTGAGGGACTATGAAGACATATATCCATTAGTCATAAGGGGATTATAATCTAGCTGGAGAAAGTAACTTGAAATATTTATAATAATATAATATAGGAAGAGAGGAAACTTTGTAATATAATAAAATAACAAAACACAAACCCTCCGATGGCTGGGATGCTTAGAGAACAAGTAGAACTTCCTGTCTCAGAAAGGTTAGCAAGGGTTGGGATAGGGAAACACTTCAGTGGGTAAAGTGATTGCTATGCAACATGCATACCTAAGTTTGGATCTCCAGCAACCACATGGGAGCCAGCTGTCACAAGTGTCTGTGACCTAGCATTGCAATGGCAACTCCAGGTGGATTCCTGGTCATCTAATCTTCCTGAACATTGGACTCCACATTCATCAGGAGAATAGATTTCACAAATGAAAAGATTCGAAAAAGGGAAAAAGATACCATCAACCTCTGGCCTACTCATATAGACACAGAAGGATGATAGTGGTGGTGGTGATGATGATGAAGCTTTATAAATGTGACAAGAGACACCTAGAAGATAATTATAAGAGCATTTGGGTGAAATCTACTTCCAGAGTGCCATTTGAAGTGGGATGGATTTGATCAAACCATTAGGCTAGCTACTCCTAAGATCGCAGAAGACAATAGGAAATCAACACCAGCCAATCAGAAATAACCAAGTACATTGCACCAATTCCTATGATGGTTCTAGTTTGCTCCCTAATTGATCAGCATCATTTTTGTTATCTTGTTGCTATTTGCTATTAAAAAAAATCATGGGAATATTTTGTGATTTATTCCTATTGATGATTAACTAAGATTTACCAAGTGTGATTGATCATATCTTAAATGTATCTCAAACAGAAAAGCGCATTTGATTGTATAAAACAATGAACTATCATATAAATCTGTCTTGAAAAGTGACAGATATTAAAGGAAGAATATTGTAGAAAAATAGACATTGATGAGTCAAGGGCAGATATGGATTGAGAAATGCAAAATGTGTGAACTCAAATCTGAGAGAATAAAGTGTAGAGAGAGTAGCTGCTGTCTTAGTTTTCAATATGCCTTTTCCAGCACATTCTGCAAAAATTTCTTTGGAAAATAATTGTGTCTTTTTAGCTAAACTGGAATTGTTGTGGGGTTTTGGAAAACTCCCATTTTAAATTCCTCAATGTCACTAGAAGAGGGAGGGGCAAAGACAGAGTACGTGTGTCGGGGTAGAGGCACAGCAACATAATAATCAGGAATAATGATTTAATTATATTTTTCAATACTTCCTAGAAGTATCATATTCTAAGTTTTGGTTCAGGAAAAAGGTTCAAAGACAGGTTCTCTTAGGGGGTATCCCTGAAAGCTTGGGGTGTTTTCCATAGAAGGGCAAATTAAGATGAGGCAGGCAGCCACGTGAGCATTTCAGAATGTTTGACTAAAATTTACTTTAAAGAGAAAGCTGAAGCTAAATAAACTCATTCTTTAGGACATGTCGTCTTAAAATGAACTGAATCCATTTGTAATCTATATAACATTTTATATGCCTCCCCATTACTCACGGCATGCCATTAGGAAAGCACTGAATCTTTAAAGAGAAACTTCCTACAGCTAAAAAAGACATTAAGGGGGAAAACGCTGGGAGCCATCGTGACAGGTACAACTAAGCTTGTATCCTTCGGCTCCCTGGAAACCAGTCAAACACTATCTCATCTTGCAATGGCTGTGTCTGATCCTGTGCTTCAGACATCTTCCTAATAATGGTAACTGCAGAGGTGACTCTCTGCAAATAAGGGCTGCAGCCACTGGGCATCCATCACATTTCTCTAGAGCAACATTAGACCACCCTAATGGGTACTGCCGTCTTCATTATGATATTAATTCTCTAAATTTCCGAGGTGATTTCATTTGTATTATGACAAAGGCTGGCTGCTCAGGAGACAAACTGTTTTCATCCCCTCCTGCATGCTCACAAAGGCTTTCTCTCTTTAGTCTTTGGGGGAAGAGGAATTTGATAACATCAGATCTCCTGTGATACACAAGGCTGACTAACAGCTACACCACCTGCCTGTACTTCATGCCTGGCCTTCCAGCCTGAAGCTTTCTAAAGCGCTGGTTGATGAGTGGAACATGGATGTTGATTTGGAAAGAAACTATGTGGAGAGAAAGCAGCAGTGGAATAAAAAACTCGGCATGGAGGCTGAATGGGATTTGAGGGTGACAGTGAGGTCAGAGAGAGGCTAGAAGTAGAATCAATTGCAGCAGGCCTGGCTTGCTACAAGCTATCTAACATGGAGATTTTTGTTTTCACACGTACACATTGCCATCTTTGTTATGGCTACAAACTCCAGGGCTGCCAACTGCATACAACATCTGAAATATGATAATCTAGTTTCCTTTTGTCACGCTAACCTCCGTAGACTTTAATTCAATCTACCCACATCAAAATTACCCTCATCGATGCTTACTGGATAGAAACTGCATACTCACAAAAATGCGGTCTTGCTCCCCTGGTCAACAATGAGAATGTGCCACTCACTGTTTCCAAATGAATTAGGCTTCGTGCAGAGAATGTCAGAATTCCATGACAAAAATGCCAATCCTTTGAAAGAAAGGTCCAATATTCTTTAAAATCCTAAATACTGATGTAGGGTACATGTTTTCAGGTTTCCCTTTTCTAGTTTCTTATTTTTTTATTATTTTTAAATGGTTGCAATTAATTTTTTTAATGCATTCTTGTTAGAAATTTTCTTCTGTTTGCCATAAGTGGTGACTGCTTAACCCAGCACTTTTATTTAAAAGCCTAGCTTCCTAATTAGAGGTAACCAAGTTGAGTGGCAAACAAGAGTTAAGCCTACATTTCATTCCATCAGTAAACTGTCCAGTCTTGTGTTTGAATGAAACAAATGGCCTGGATTTCTGCTTCATCAATTTGAATGAAGTTGTACTCTAGTTGCTCTGCTATTTTATCGTATATCACACAATGTATTAAATAACCTTCTGTATTTTGTCTGATTTTTTTAAAATCCATACATGTTCAAATACCTGCTGCCCTGAAATGATGCATTTAGGCCCTATCTTTTTGTGACAAATTTTAGTCAAATATTTATATGATTGTTATAAAATCTTAGGATCTTTGCTATATTCAGATTCTGATGGTTATTATAGAATTAGTTATAGGAAATAAATATATGTGAAACTTCCATGCCATATTTATTTTATTTATGTTATGTTAATAATCAAGTAGAACTGTGTTCACATTTTTAATTTCAGCTAATTTCAATAAAATTATTTTGATAGGGTCATAATCTCTTTGACTAAATTCCTAATTTCTTTTTAAAACAGGCCACTTGATATAACTTTATTTTATGTTTTATCATTCATCTACTTTATTTTCAACTTAACTTATTAGCCTATAAGTTTTCTTACATATTTGACTTTCTTTGATTTTAAAATTGTATGCTCAAAATTAAGATCTATTTATTTAACCTACTACCTCTGTGAATGCTAGTCTTTCTTTCCTTTTATAATTTTATTAATAATTAGTTGTTTTTGTTTTTTCCTGACAAATTTATTTTCTAAAATTAATCAAATTAGGTGTGGTTTTTCTTCCTTGATTTCCAAGAGAATAAAAGTTGTATATAAGAACCTAATTAGAACCCTAGGAATATTTGAAAAATCTATGTTCATGCTTATTTCAAATTAATGCTGTCTGATTTCAAATGTCTTCTGTTTGAGTACCAGGTGCTCTGTTCCCTATGGCTACTACACTGTCCCTTTCCTTTTTCACTCTTTTCTTTTTTGGTTATTTTATTTATTTACATTTCAAATGTTATCCCTCTTCCCAGTTTCCCCTCCACAAGCTCCCTATCCCCCTCCTCCCTCCCCCTGCCTCTATGAGAGTGCTCCCCTACCCATTTACCCACTCCTGCCTTAGTTCCTCTATACTGAGTCATCAAGCCCCTACAGGACTGAGGGGTTCGCCTCCCAGTGATGCCAGACAAGGCAGTCCTCTGCTACATATGCAGCTGGAGCCATGGGCACCCCTGTGTACTCTTTGGTTGTTGGTTTAGTCCCTGGAAGCTTTGGGGGGCTCTGGTTGGTTGATATTGAAGTTCCTCATTGGGGTCCTGGCACTCAGTCCAATGTTTGGTTGTGTACATCCACATCTGTATTGGTCCAGCTCTAGCAGAGCCTCTTAGGAGACAACTATACCAGGCTCCTGTCAAGTAAGCACTTCATGGCATCAACGATAGTGTCTGAGTTTGGTGTCAGCAAATGAGATGGCTCCCTAGGTGGAGCAGTCTCCACATGGCCTTTCCTTCAGTCTCTCTTCTACTCTTTGTCCCTGCATTTCCTTTTGGCAGGAGAACTTCTGGATTAATATATTTGAGGTGGGGGGGGGTGGTGGCCCCATCGTTCAAATGGAGGCCATGCCTATCCACTGGATACGGTCTCTACAGGTTCTATCTCCCCATTTTTTGGGTATTTCTGCTAATGTACTTCCTGTTGGGTCCTGGTACCCTCTTGGGTCTCTGCCATCTGGAACTTTCTAGTGGCTATCCCCAATTTCCCCTTCCCCACTGCTACATACCTACTTTCGAATTCCTGACCCTCTGTATTTCTCCTCCATCTCCTCCCATATCTAATCTGCTCCCTCTTTCCCTCCCCATCCTCTCTCTCTTCCAGATCCCTCTCTCCCTCTACTTCCCAGAGATTATTCTCTTTCCTCTACTAGGTAGGACTATAGCATCCACACTTTGGTTGATCTTCTTTCTTCCCCAGTTTCATGTGGTCTGTGAGTTGTATAGTGGGTATTCCTAACTTCTTTTTGCCTAACATCCACTTATCAGTGAGTACATACCATTTGTGTTCTTTTGTGACTGGGTTACCTCACTCAGGATGATGTTTTCAAGGTTCATTCATTTGCCTAAGAGTTTCATGAATTCGTTGTTTTTAATAGCTGAGTAGTACTCTACAGTGTAAATGTACCACATTTTCTCTATCCATTCCTCTGTTGAGGGACATCTGGGTTGTTTCCAGCTTCTGACTATTATAAATAAGGCTGCTATGAACACAGGCTGGAAAGGTTGCTCAGCTGTTAAAGGCTAGGCTCACAACCAAAAATACACTGTCCCTCTCTAAGGCCTTCACAGCAGCACAGAGCCTCAGTAGTCACGAGAATGGAACCTGGGTATTACATGTTAGGAAGGGTACAGCAAAGAGACTTCTGATATCAGTAGAGGATTTCCATTGTGGGTCATAGTTTCCTTTGGCTTCTAGTTGGAAGAATTAATTTGTTTCAGTGTCATAATTTGAGTTTTTGGTTTTTCTAGACAGGATTTCTCTGTGTAGCCCTGGCTGTCCTGGAACTCACTCTGTAAACCAGGCTAACCTCGAACTCAGAAATCTGCCTGTCTCTACCTCCCAAATTCTGTGTTTAAAGTCATGTGCCACCACTGCATGGCAACTAACTCTTCTAATGAGTACATTGTCACTGTCTTTAGAAACACCAGAAGAGGGCATCAGATCCCAATGCAAATGGTTATGAGCCACCATGCTGGGAATTGAACTCAGGACCTCTGAAAGAACATCCATCTCTCCAGCCTCCACAAATAACTTTTAAGTAATGCATTTAAGTGTAAGATAGAACATTTAAGTGTAAGATAATCAATAAATAATGATTGAATGTTCTGAGTGGTAAAATTATAGAATAAGCATCCATGAGGGCATTAGAGTAGGGCAATAGTCCATTGACTCTGCATGTGTTCATTTTTTAACAGATGTCTAGATTTTGGGCTCATATAGCCAAATTCAGCCATATTATTTATCATATACCATCTAAACATAGATTGTATTGAGAACAAAGCCTCTGATCCAGTCTTAGTGCCACCTTCTTGAAAGATTTGCAAAGGTCCTACATTCATGTGGTGCTTCATAATCACAACTTAGACACTCGGGGTGTTTTGCACAGAATGATGAGACAAAACACCCTTTCTATTAGAACATGTTCTCATTTTTCTTCAGCCAAGATTCATGAGTCAGGAGAGAACAGCTAGAAAATCCCCAGATCTTCATAGTCATTGGGTGTAATCCACAGGCATGGGAAAAAATGAGTCTCAATAGTTGGTCTACATATTTAATTCACTAGCACCACATGCTGTGTATGAATCACTTGTGATGATCTAAAAGTTCGGGATCTTAGGTTCAAATTTGACATTTATAAATGAATAACTCTTAGTCATTGAAGTCAATAAAATCCCTTAAAGACTTAATTTTCTTAGTGAACAAAAGAGAAAGTTAATAAAAGGACTTAGATCTTTCAAATTCTAAAATAATAGCTATTTTAAAAAGCACCACAATTTATGCTCTTTATTGAATTTTAACAATGCTCTATATGTTTTTTAGTTATTTCCTTCTCTTTTTCTTTAAAATTTTATTTTCTTACTATTTTTCCTTCCTTCTTTGCTCTTTCCTTGCTTCCCTCCCTTCTTTCCTTCTTTCCTCCATTCCTTCCTTCCTTCTTCCTTGTTATCCTTCCTCCCTTCTTTCCTCCGTTCCTTCCTTCCTTCTTCCTTCCTTCCTTTCTTTCTCTATCCTTCACCACCTTTTTGTAGGTACTGTGTGTCTGTGAAGTAGAGTAAATAGTCCTTTGGGCATATGCCCAGGAGAAGTTGAGTAGCTAGATCACATAGTAGTTATTTTTTGGTTTTACTATTTACTTTTGTTTTGTAAGTACTGCAAACATAGTGCTTATAAAAGCCATAAGAGGGCACCAGATCTCCCCAGTACTAGGCTTATGGATGGTTTTAAGGTACCATGAAGGTACTGGGAAGAGAACAATGGTTCTCTGAAAGAGCAGCAAGCTCTATTAACTGCTGAATTATTCCTCCAGCCCATGGTAGCTACATTTCTAACTTTTACATTTGTTTGGCTTTGCTTTTGAGAAAATGCCTTACCAATTTCCATAGTACTCTCAATAGTTTGCACTTCTAAAAAGTGTTAATAGGGTTTTTCTTTCCCCACATCCTCCCCAGCTTCTTCTTCAGTGGCTTTACTGTGAAAGGTTATTCTGACCTGGGTGAGAGAGAGAGAATCTCACAAAGTTTTAATTGGATTTCCTTGATGGATAGTGACATCGAAAACGTTTTAAAGTGTTTCTTAACTGTTTGTATTTCTCTTTTGAGGTTCATCGCCGTACTTTTTGAAATAGGTAATTTGTTTTATATTTACTACAATTTTTTAACTTGAACATTCTATGTAAGAGTACATTGCATTTGCATCCTTCCTACCCACCTCATTCCTTCAGCATACCCACAGGCACCCATTTTGAAGTTAATGATGTCACACATACATTTCTACTTATGCATACATATATCATATATATATATGTACATACACACACATATATACATATATATGTGTTTATATTTTATATATACACACATATTTGCGTACACATGTATACATATGTTTATGTAGTCCAATTAGTTTTGCTTTATCCATGTTGTTTTGTTGACTGGAGTAGTCTTTTCATATCTTGTTCATTCAGTCATAGTCTTTAGAGTTCTCAAGAGCGATATCCCTGTCCTATTTAGGATAGACTATCACACAGCAATAATTCTGGTATATAGACTCCTTCAATGTTCCCACCTTCTATTTTAGAGTGTTCCCTGGTTCTTAGGGCTTAGGACATAAATGTTTAGGAATGGGCAGCTATGATCACTTATTCTCTGTAATGTGAACATTTGTTTTAGTTTTTTTATATATTTAGATGTTAGCCCCCTGTCATAGTTATAGCTGCCAAAGTATTCTTCAGTATGACATGTTGACTCTTTATTGACTGCTTCCTTTGAAGTACAGAAGGTTTTCTGAATTTGTGAGGTGCCATTTGTCTGCAGTTAGCCTTATATTCTGAGTGGTAGAAACCCTACATAGAATGAAGCGAGAGGGGGTTGAATGGGGAAAAGAGGGAGGGAAGGGGGCTTATGGGACTTTTGGGGAGGGAGGAAACAGGAAAGGGGAAATGATTTTGAATGTAAATAAAAAAAACTTAAAAAAAAAAGAAGAATGTTCTTACCTATTTCTACCTACTGAAGGATACTCCCAACTGTCTCTTCTAGCATTTTCAAAGTTTCAGATTTGAGGAAGAGAGGAAATTGTTGCCTATATTCCCACTGATGATCCCTCCTGACATCACTGGGTAGAGAGTTGATTCAAATGGTTGTATGGATGACCCTGGGTAAATTAATGGATAACAAATGAAACCGAAAGTCATTGTCTTAGTTAGGGTTTTACTGCTGTGAACAGACACCATGAACAAGGCAACTCTTATAAGGACAGCATTTAATTGAGACTGGGAGTGGAGTGTTCCTGTGACAGCCTAACCATGTTTCTGGGAGGACTGTGGAAAGACTCTGGAAGTTTGAGCTAGAAGAGCTATTGGATGTTAAGAGCTTTGTGGGATGTTCTGTAGGAGCTTGGAAGATAATGTTGAGAACAGTGCAAATTATTGAGGCTTGACTTGTGAAATTTCAGAGGGAAGATTAAAGACTCTTATCAGGGTCATTGTTGTTTTGATTGTGAAGATTCTGTAGTTTTGGTTAGCTGGGGCTGAAGAATTAGCTGTGATTAACTACTAAAGCTAAACCTTTGCATTACTGGGAGACTGACACTGGGTCAGTTATACTGGCTGGTTTTGTGTGTCAACTGGACACAAGCTAGTATTATCACAGAAAAAGGAGCCTCCCCTGAGGAAGTGCCTCCATGAGATCCAGCTGTAAGTCATTTTGTCAATTAGTGATCAAAGGTGGGAGGGTTCATTGTGGGTGGTGCCATCCCTGGGCTTGTAGTCCTTTGTCCTAACTGAGCTAAACTGAAAAAAGCAAACTGAGCTAGCCAGGAGAAGCAATCCAATAAGCAGATCTCTCCAGAGACTCTGCATTAGCTCCTGCCTCCAAGTTCCTACCCTGTGTGAGTTCCTGTCCTGACTTCCTTTAATGATGAACAGTGTGGAAGTGTAAGCTGAATAAACCCTTTCCTCCCCAATGTGCTTCTTGGTCATGATGTTTATGCAGGAATACAAACTCTGACTAAGACAGTCATGAACCTGGCAAATAAAACTGAAGGACAGAGAAAAAATGATAGGAATGGAGAATAGAAAGTGGAAGAATGTTCAAAACACTTTGTAAACATATATGAAATCATCAAATAAAAAAACTATTAAAGAAAAACTTCCAAATAGGTAGAATTAATCTTTTGTTTAAAAATACTTGCACAAGTAATAGCTTTTTAAATAGTTTTATTCTTTCCAATTCCTATTCTAGACTGTTCCCTTAGCCTTAGTGGTGGTGGTTAGTTCATTAAGATGTTCCATTTAGAGATAAGCACTCAATTTCTTATTCTCAACTCTTTGACTAGTAATGCCTTTCTATTGACTGTTGACTATTGAAGAAAGAGAGAGAGAGAAAAAGAGAGAGGGAGAGAGAGGGGAGAGAGAGAGAGAGAGAGAGAGAGAGAGAGAGAGAGAGAGAGAGAGAGAGAGAGAGAGAGAGAGAGACTAGGTCTATAGGTATACATGTGGATATTTAGATTGTAATTTGACAACATGACTATTTAGCAAAATAACAGTAGCAGGTTCCACCCTAGGCTCCTGACCGTGGCCATGGCCTTTTGGTCAGGAATACAGTAGCAGGCATGACTTTCTCTCTTGTTAAGAAAGCCTCAAATCTCGTCAGAATGCAGTTACTTACCTCATCACAGTCCTGCAGCTACTATACCAGGCACCTTTTCCTAATAACCCTACTCAATATTGGTAGAGTAGAGGGTACAGTCTCAGGTGGGGACCATTGGTGCCTTTTCACCTGAGCACCCATCACAACACCTTCTGACACCAGGAGAGCTAGCCTGTGAGGAGGAAACTTCCTGGTCTGTTTAAAGTTGATTTACTGTTTTAACAGGCAAAGTGTATTGTACATCACAAACAGTGTCCTGTATGGTTCTTTTATTTCATGGCAACATGCCATTTGACATGTTAATTGTCATGGATGCTCCTATCTGAAGTGACGTCCAGATTTTGGGTGATGGAATTTCCCATAGTAGATACTAATGTCTTTGTTATTCTTTTCAGTCATACTTTTCCTCAGAGGAACAAATGTCTATTACCAGTGCAGTGATAAAGGGTGCATCAACTTATACTGGAGAAGGAAAATTATTGATTTCTTTTTCACCTGGTTTTTAACCTGAAGCATAAAAAGTAAATAGTAACTCCCCCCAAAAAGTCACTGACTTAATTAATTGGAAGACTATAAGCACCTTTGTATCTCCAACTAGAAAGTCAGGCATGCACTAGACATAGAAGACCTTACTTTGTGCAAATGAAGCTTGCTTTCAGAGGAAGAGGCCTGTGTTACCTGGGAAACCTCTTTTGTACACCCTTGGTTTTCATATGGGCTCTTTATCCTGGTACTGATGAGAGGTACTATGTCACAGAAGACACAGTCTGTTGAAACTGATATTCCCTGGTTTGGCTTGTCTACTTCCTCTGCATTAGTATCCTGGTGTTGGACTCCTCACTGTTGGAAATGCATTATTGTTTACTGTTAATGTTCTTTCCTGTCCTCAAGATGAATACAGACATCCTGAAGGAACCTCTCTGTCATGTGTTTAGAACAGTTTGTAGAATGCAGTACCTGCCTAGCGAGTGAGCAGTGAATGAATGGGTGAGTGTGAATAACTTAGTGGTAACTAAAATCAGTCAAGTGGAAGGAAGGGACCCAGTGGAATAGGTGGGATAAAGACCCTTATTTCACCAGGGAAGGTTGAGGCAGTCTCTAGACGGAGGCTTGCCAACTCAAATACTTCTAAAATGAAAGTATTAATTGTAAATAGGTGGGGAAAGAAATAGGGACTGTTAAGGGCACTGGAGAACCAGGAAATGTATCCGTATCTTAAAATGCTCATGAAATTTCCAACATTGCTGGAGTCCAAACAAACACAGCTCTGTGCTATATTTGGCTCCTGGGGGCCTTGTGCTCGGTGCACTGGGCAACCTCTGTAGAACTATGTGAGAGGAATGACCTTGTGTGCCATTATGGAGGCAAAATATAAACTCAAATAAATAAAACCTAGAAAGGAAGGCACCTGAAACTTTGAATAGCTATTGATGTAGAAGGTCAACAGGAAACAGAACTCGGGCCCCAGGATATTGAACCTGATAGAGACATCAGGGTGTTTATCAATAATTAACTTGATATTTTCAGGAGAACAATGTCTAATGTGATCCTAAGTGTTCACTATAAATCAATAGTTTTCAAGCAGCGTATCGCTGGCTTCTAGAGGGAACTTCCTTTGTCTGTAGTTGGACTCCTGTCAGGAAATGAGATCATTACAGAAACTGAATGTATTTCTGACTATTTAAGGCAAAAAGACAAAGTTACAAAGTCTTATGTTTATCTAGACTCTCAGCACATAGCACTGTTTATTGATTAGCCTATTTTAAAGACTTTGCTAAGAGCCTTATTTTGGGAACAGACATGAAGGTATACAGATTTAAGCTATAGGAGACTTTTGTTTAAAAGACACGCTTCACTCTGGAAAACTGTGTTGGCCTTAGGGTGCTCAGTGTCGCTCTACATGCAAAAGGCATTTTGAAACCCTGTTTCTTCTGCTCGAATGTGATTTTCCAACTTCATTGGGCCAAGTAATAGTTGCTTGGCTATCTCATTTCCCCTTTTTTAAACGTAGCCTGGCTTCCAAAATAAATCTACCTAGAGATAAATTGTGTTAGTTCCAAGGAATATTTCTGCTCATCTCTTGAGATGTCTTTAGTTTCCTGGATCATCCCAAGACTTGTATGGAGCCATATCCCTTTCCTGCACTTCTTTCCAGGAAACAAGAATAATCAGTCAGTGTTTTAGATGTGTTTGAATTCTCTCCCTCTTTGATTTACTTTTATTCCATGTTTAGGTATTGATGTTAAGGCATACATCTTCAGAGATTTAGAGGCAAGTAATTGTAAATATATAAATAGAACATCAGAATCAAATAAATAAAGAAAATACTAATATTTCAATTTAAGGAAAGAAGTTTATTTAATGCCTATCATTATCCCACTCTGCTTGTCTTCCATTTCTGAGGCATCCATAGGAAACATTGACACAGTAACATGGGACAGAAGTACAAAGGAACATAAGTCCCAAGACACTATTGGGAATACCCTATTAAACCATCACACAGGCCTTTTTTTGGTTAAGTTATATGTAATTGTGATACACTTCCCATTCTCCCATTCTTTTAACACAAGTTGCTCCATATTTTCAACATACCCTCAGTTTTTTCTTCAATACTGTGAAGGAGAAACAAAGCACTTCCATCAGTATATGAACACACACACACACACACACACACACACACACACACACACACGGTTATTTAGATGTTCTTTACTGTGTGAACCTTGGCATGGGAGGACAATTGTCTCATCTTAACAATCTATCGGCAAGTGCTAGTTGGAAAGGATTTTGTAGTATTCCTCAAGCTTTATTTGTGTGTGTGGAAAACTACATTCCAGGGTAGCCTGTTCCTCCAGAGTTCAAACCTGGAAACTATTAACAGAAATGCTGAGCTTGGCTGTCCTGGGGGTGAAGGGAGAAGGGGTGTTTCTTAGGTGCTAAATATAGATTTACAGAGCTCCTATCAAGCAGTGATGTTGTGCAGGAGCAGATAACTGGAAAGGAAAATGAAGGCTGAGAGAAACCCTGCAAGCGGCTCATGTTTTCTATTATGCGCAAACCAGCCCATGACAAGGAGCTATTGAGTCAAAGCAAAAAAGCCTGGTGGCTTGATGAGGGCACATGCTTCTCTCCCAACACAGTGGAAAGAGTTTCTAATGAATCTTTCTTGTGAGGCAGTTAGGACCCAGAGACAGTCCTGTGAGTGGCAGAGGGAAACTTGGGCAAAGTGCTTCAATTCAGAGTTTCAGATAGATGCTCCAGCATCTCACGTGACGGCGTTCATCCTCTTTCTTGTTTTGTTCATCCTTTATCCTCCCTCTTCTCTATGCACATGTATGGCTCAGAAATTATTCGCTCAGACTTTCAGAGTTGCCTTGTCTTCTTGGGCAATCCGAGGTTTCCTTCGGTTTTCATCTTGCTATTGGGTCCAGGCATAGAGGTATAGGATTCTGGGAAAAATGGTTATGCAGAATCTGTCAATGTGTTAACTCTAGTGTGGTGGAAGCTGAAGGATATGCTGCCAGTATCCACAGAATTTCTTCTGCTACACTAATGTGAGAAGAAAGATAGGCTATACTGAAATCAAAAGATGTCTCTACTAATGCCTTCAATTGCAGGGGTTTTTGTTTGTTTATTTTTTGTTTTTTGTTTTGTTTTTTTGTTATGCTTTGTTTGTTGGTTTTGTTTTGTTTTATGCTACGAAAATGTTACTTCTGGAGTAAATCTCTAGGAAGAAAAAAGTTATATAATGCTTGATTAACATGTTCTGTATTTTCTGTTTGTATTGTCCTTCTTGTCCTATTCCCAGGAGATCAAGACAGTATGTATATATGGCAACACTCCAGAAGTCACTAGTTTTTCTTTACTGTCTAACTTCAGAGCAATGTCATAGAAGGGCAGTTACCTCCGATGTATGGTCTGAGGAAGAAGCACTGAGTTAAGAGTTCTAGTACTGTTTCCTTTCTTCTCCATCCCGCTTTCTTCCTTTCTGTCCCTGTCTCTATACCTTTCTTCTAACCTGATGTGCTTGTTTTATGACAGCCATCTTCTTAGCAAGAGCCAAGAGGAAGACTGGGACTACCTCTTTTAGCTGTCCCTAGATTCGGTTAAAAGAAGTCCTAGATTAGGAAAGCAGCCAATAGATTGCAGATGGGACTTTAACTTGTCAAATTTGTAAATATCATTCCTACCTTCTGACTCACACAATGTTTAGGGCAATATCTATTGGGATATTTAATATAAACCTGAACTCAGGGTATAAAGATGCAGACTGTCTTTAAACTTCTAAGACTGAAACTCCAGAAATTTAAAATATCAGGATTGTATTCAAGTGTTAGGAACTCTTGCTTGTTGTTGTTGTTCTGAGGAGTTTAGTGTTTTCTTTAACTTGATGGAACACCTGCTAGCAATCTTCACAGTGACAATGTGCTGGGGGAGAATGTTCCTACCTTTTGGCGTGGCATTCAGTTGGAATAGGAAGAGTTTTGAAGAAAGAAATAGAAAAGACTGTGTTCTGAGTCTGTAGAGCCTTATTTCCCTTTCATATGCATGTTTAATATTTAGATTTTTGTCTGTGTGGGTCTTTTGTCATCACTTCTGGGAGCATACAGATTAAGAAGTGAGAAGGTAGCGTGAGAAATAGTGAAGCAGGAGAATAGAGCTGCTGAAACCTGGCTGTGTTTGTACATTCCTTTCCCTGTCCCTAACTTACTAAAGCATATCAGTTACTGAACCGGAAGTGATGGTGCAAAGGAGGAGTCGAGGAAGGATGGTAAAGCACTTTGATTTTCCAGTTCTTCCTGCAAGTCTGTTGTGGCTTACTTAAGCATTATTGGGGGTGAAGAGCTGTCAAGCCAAGTTTTACAAGGGCATTGCAAAAACAGGCATAAAATAACACTGTGTACTTTAAAACGACTGGCTGTCTGACTGTGCATGTAGAGTCCTAGGCAAGTGTAAGGCACACAACTGGGAAGATATTGTTAAGGGTAAGTCCTGTTAATATTTTCTAAAATTTATTTATAAGAAATATTATAATACACCAGGATAAACTTTTTTTATTATGTCATAGCAGATATGTGAACGGCACATATCCATGTGCCATCTATCTTAGGGGTTCCTACAGTCTCAATTAAATGTATGTTCAGTTCAGACATTGTGCACCCAGCTCTCACTCTCTAAGGACAGGTGGTATTTTGTGGTATGGCACTCTGTGAGCTGTGCATCCCGTCTAATTGCCAAGGAGATGTCTCCTGACTTCTAGACAGAGGTTGGCCTTGAGAAGTAAAGTTATGTTTGTTAAATCCAAGCGTCGTGATCTCTGGGATGTGTTAGCAATAATCTTCCTGCCCATTGCACAAATTCCTCCCCGTGAATGCCAGTGATCATAGTGTGGACATGCTCCTTGCACAGGCTCCAGGTCCATGCTTCTGCTAGAAACTACACTTCTTTCCTGTGTCTGAACCCTTGCTCTTGCTGTTAATGTTATCACGGTATTACAATAAATGGAATTAGAAGTTGAAACGCACCAACTCAGCACATTGCCTATGAAGCATTCTTTTTTGAGAATTACTCCTGTCAATTTTATTTTAAACAATAGGGACATGAATGCATGAATAGTCAGGTTGAAAACCTAGAAGATTCACATTCTAAGCCCTTCTCCATCTCATTTAAAATGGGAACTCCTTTAGATTACCCAGCTGTGCATGTAGAGTTACTGAGGAATGTTATCGAATGTTTTCTTTGTTTATTTTCTTAAAGAATTCCCTATTTACATGTGTCATGTGCACATGAACCCATACATATGCCTATGTTCTTAAACAGTTTACTTATTTTTAGGTTGCATGCATGAGCATTTTGTGTGCATGTATGACTATGCACCACATGGGCCTATTATGTGTAAAGATCAAGAGAGGGCATTGGGTCTCCTGTAACATAACTTTCAGATGGTTATGAGCTATCATGTGGGTGCTGAGAACCAAGCCTAGTTCCTTTGTAAGAATATTAAGTGCTCTAAGCACTGAGCAGCGCTCTAGGTCCCATAGATTTTATAATTTTTGAAGATACAATGGAAATGTATTTAGTCATTCTCTCAAGAAGTATAAGAAAGATATGTACTTTTTCAGGAAATTTAGTTTTATTAAGAAAAAATAATTAAATTATTTCTAAGAGTAAGTTTTCTGGTATACAGAAACTGCTACATATTTGATTTTTAAAACGTCAAGCTTAATAACAGTAAGGTGTCCTGTAATTTGGCTGGGTATGGTAGCACACACTGGACAGACATATCAGCACAGACAGGCAACAAGATGCAAATTTTGAGGCCAACAAGGAATCCATAGTGAAACTCTGTCTTAAAGTAGAAAACAAAAATCAATTGCCCTAAATTTCACATACAGAAATTTAGAAAGAGAAAAGAACCTGCAGTGGTCATTTTAAATAGGTCAACTTGTCACAATTTAGACTCACCTGTAATTTGACTATTAACAGAATAATTGTCTTTATCTGTATCAATTTTGCCTGTGGTAGATTGCACTGATAACTAGAGATTGTCTCAACTGTTAAATGATTTAGGAAGATCCAACCCATTGTGGATGGCTATATTCTCTTGCAGGGGTCTTGAACTACATAAGGAAGGAGAAAACTGAAACCAGGCAAGCAGTTAGGATGGTATGCTTGACTCTTTCATTCAAGTCTGTGTCACTTAATGTGACTATCTTCTTAAATTCCTATCTTGACTTCTCCAAAACGCTGGACTATAATTTGTAATCCAAATAAGCTTCTCCCCACTTTCCACCTCCGAAAGTATCTTTTGTGGATGTATTTACATCACAGCAGGAGAAATGAAACTAGAACAATAACTGGCTCGTGGCTACAATGTTGCTGCCTACCTTAAGAAAAGAATAAGAACCCAGTCAACAACATAATCTACTCACATTTATTTTGTGTTATTGTTACTCAGCTACCATTAAAAACTCATATTGTATGAATATCATGAATTGTGACTAACTTGATATGATCATATTTAATTTATTTTAATGAAAAAATAGAGAGAGGGGCTATGGAGGTGGCTTAGTCAATAAAGTGCTTGCTGTACAAACCTAAGAACTTGAGTTTGCATCTCCATGCTCTACATAAGTTAGACATGGTAGTAATTCCTTTCAAATTGGAACTGGGGAAAGCAGAGATGGGAGGATCTCTGTGCTTTAGAAAAGCTATTCTGGATGATCTGTGAGTTCCAAATTCAATGAGAAACTCTGTCTTAAAGAATAAGGTGGAGAGCAACAGAAGAAGACTCCCACTATTGACTCCACACACATGTGCACGCATGCACATGCATACCTTAAAACAGACATCTACCCACACATGAGCATGTACACACATGCATACCACACGTGTGCACAAATGAACATATACCATGTTGAAATACAAGGGCAACTTAAATGCTCTGATTTCCCTTGGAGAACTTGAGAACATGGACACATGCCCAAATGATATGAAGAGAGGAATTTGATGTCATGGTGTGGAGTGGCACCTTTCAATTTCATCTAGAGTGTGCTTGTAGCAGAGTGGCTCAGCAAAGGTGAGCAGGCTTGTGAAAGGGTCATTGTTAAATCACCACATGTCAGGGTTAGAAGGAATTACATTTGCCTTCTATTCTCATCTACCATTGAATTTAGAAATCTATTGAATTGTGCCCATGACTGACTGCATGAATACTCAGGAGGAAAGTGCAGTTGGTTCAGAAGACTACTTCTATTGATTAAAACAACTATGTCTTCTCCTAAATTCATATTATAATTGTATCTTATTTTCAACGTGAATAAAAGGAATGGTCTTTAAGACAGGATGAGGTCAGTGAGGACCCCACATGCATAAATCCTACTAAGGACTTCAAAAAAGGCCCCACCATGTGAGAACTCAGAGCTTGTCATCTATGGCAACTAGGGATAATCCTGGAAACACAGAGTAGTCCTCAACAACAGGTCATTCTGGGTCATTCTGTCAGTGTCCTGAGCTTGGAATTCACTTATTTGTCAATTATCCAACTCCGGTACTTGTTCTAACAGCACAAATAAAAATAATTTTTAATTCTAGTTGTGCATGGCTCTGTTTATATAATTCTTTCCAAGTTCCCCTGAGTGTTTATTCTTTGTTTTTTTCAGTGATAACATTATTCCATCTCATACTAACACATGTATCTTTTGGTTGAGCTATGGCTGTGAATTTAAACCCTGGATTGCATAGTTCTTTTCATTTAGATTTGGTTGTAATAAACTATAAGCCTCTGAGATGTTAGCAAACTTACATTACGGGGCTTCTAGTCCATTTTGTTTAAGGGGAAGCTATATGGCCTAAGTATTCCATCATCGGGACCAGGCATTAACAGCAGCAACATATAGGAATATTAAGATAAGGTGGTATGTCAAAAAGCACTCAATTATATTTTCCTGTTTGGATACAGAACTAAGATAACTTTCTACCTTCTATACACCACCTTATTATCAATGTCCATCCATATTAGTGCCACAGCATCTTGGGATGTCTTTGTTAGGGAAGTCTCCTCCAGACCCTAAGAAAACTGCATGTGCAAATACTTGCTTCTTTTTCATTTCTGCTTTCAGTTCACCATGGTCTCTAGAATCACAGAGTCAACTACTATTTCTTACACATCTGTCATTGCTTTGACTATGTGTAAATAGCGACTAGGTGCTCTATATTAATTTCTTTTTTCTTTCTTTTCTTTTTTTTTTTTGACTTATCCACCTGTGAATAGAGGAGTATTACCTTCTTCATCATTAATCCATGTCTCCACCCTCATGCATTTTGGGTTGGGTTGACTGCCCTGCTGTTTTCACAGTTGATACTTATGAAGAGTTATCAAATCCCTTCAATAAATGAGTTTAAAAATCCTCTCACAATGCTTCTCCCTATCTTTATTAAATTATATCTTGCTGAGATTTTAATATTTCAGTAGAGTAGTCCATCCAGCGCACTGAGCTTGGAATTCACTTCTTTATCAATTATCCAACTCCAGTATTTGTTCCAGCAGCAAAAATAAAAACAATTTTTAATTCTAGTTGTGGATAGCTCTGTTTGTATAATGATTTGAAAACCATGAGGGTTATAGCAAGATTATCAGTAACTTCAAACAAATAACTTGATTATTGTTTCCAAAAAAACCCTGTCATGCCCAGAAGTTGAAGATTTGTCCCTATTGTCAAAGACACCATGAACTCTTGACTAAGGATTTGAAGAATTTGAGTTGGAACTGACCTGAAATTCAGCTCCTGGAGGACCATCTTTCATAGTACCCAAAGGTGTTTTGCAATCTGCTAAGGGAAAAAAGAAGTTAATATCCCTACTTATCAATGACAACAATGAACAGGAATAGAGATCATGGCAAGATATCTCTAACGTGGAAGAGTGTGACTTATACTGTGGCAGTAACCCTCAGCTGTCCAACTGAATTCAGGCCCTGCTTTATCAGAAGGGAAATGATGCCTAGTACTAGAAACTCAGCCAACTAACAGAAGTTAGTGAAGTCATGGATCTTATAGGAAAATATTTAATTACCATGTTAGTAAGCCAGCATATTAATAACTGCATTCTAAAACTTTATAACTGTAGATAACTATAGCCCTTGCCTCTAGTCAAAGAAGTCTACAGTCTACTATACTAAAGATATCAATAAAGAAAACTACACCATGATGAAGAGACCAGCAGATAGTGGGATGAACAGCCCAAATGTACACATTTAAGACACTTGTATATAAGACATTGAGGAAGAGGGGGTGGAAAGATTGTAACTGCCAGGAGGTCTTCTGTGAACCTTGCCTTTCAGCTATGGCGAGGAAACTACACACATGAAACTTCAATAACATGGGTGCCTATACAAGACCTGAACAATTCCAATGACAGTTGAGATTCCAACAAAGTTGAGGAAAATCTCATATGTCTCTCACCCTAGATAAAGAACTACTGATATTTAACAACTGTTACAAGAAAGAGACTGTTTTACTCAAGACAATCCTCCCTGGCTATCTAATGCCTAGTGTTCAGTCCTAAAAACATATACATACAGGCAACATTGAATGGACTTAGCAGATATGTATAAGTAACTGTGATTGATAAGGAGGATTTTGTGAGTTTGGGAGGGAGTTGGGGATGGACATGTAAGGGGAAGGAGGAAGCATATGAAGGCCAATTTGATGTACTTATACTTAAAATAAATAAAAAAAAATGAAAAACGGGCAAACTTTTTGTTACATATGGCACTTGGCCTAACACTGGCCCACTGCCAGCTACAATTTTAAAATCTTGTAAATCAAAATAGTCTTTCTTTGGCTCCAATATTATTCTGTAGAGCAAGACCAGTTTTCAGGAAAGGACTTTAGTGGTATTCAGGTAGAAAGAAAATAACACAGCCAAATCTGTGCTTGAGTCATATGGCACACAATCCTAATTAGACCTTGAAATCTTTTGCTCTAAGATTAGATGTGTCTTACTATCTATGAAGTCGAGGTTTGTGCAGCTCCATAAGAGACTCTGTGTCTGCAAAGGAGAAGACGCTGACAGTCATCACAAGTGTATATGCTTTTCTGTGTCTATTTTGGTTCTGCTCTTAGAGGCACTGGAAGGGAGGAAAAAAATTGAAATAGTACAGAAAACCAAGTGATCTATCCAAACTACATATCTGGCTTCACAGAAGCATTCTTGACTCTGCTCATTTTGTCAAGAACTCAAAGTGTTTCTACTTGAAGTCTTTTTGCAACAGATTATTCAGTCACCTGACATAGATCATGACAAAGAATATCTGATTCCTTCTATTAGTTTAAGATTTTGTTCCATCTGGAGAGACTGTTGTCATTCTCAGGATGACTGTTGATTATCTGAAGCGCACAGTGTTGTGTGCATAGAGCTGTCTACTTTGAAGAGCTGACCAGAAGGTGTAGACACATCCAAGTCTACTAAGTGCTGCTCAGACTGGTCCAGGGCAATCATGGTAGGCAGGTGTAGCTTGTATCAATGAATTCCTCTCCACATTAGAATGATTTGTATAAATTCGATAAATGTAATAGCATTCTCTTTATTCAAAGTTGAAAATGTTCCTGCTAAATGGTGAAAACCTCACACAAGAAAAGTACAAACTATGTGCACGTAGGAGTGTCCTTTCAGATATTCAAATATTGAGGATTTATAAATATGGCATTATCTTGTTTTGAAAATGAAAGTTGTTAGTACATAATGACAAGAGGAATTATCTTTGAGTTCAGGAAAGTTTGCAATAATTTTCTTTATCCTCCTCAAATTATAGAGTCCCCAAGTGCCTTAAGTGACTCAAGTTCACATAAAAAACAAGGCACTTTGAATGGGAGAAACTTTATGGTATCCCTCAAACTGTAACCCATGGGTCTCCTTACTTATTCCTTAGGATCTCATGCATGCCCATTTGACTGATGCTAGAGTGCCTTAGATATACTTTCTTCCTAGTTTTTCAACTGTTAATCTGCTGTGTTTTCATGTAAAATTATCTACATTTTTTATGGTGCATATCTCATTGTGTTGCTACATGTAGGAAACAGGGTTTCAGAAAAATAAATTAGCTGTGGCTATTTGTGTTTTATTGAAGTACAATTTGCTCCATGAGCTCAGAGTATGTAGAAGTAAATAAAAGTAGCTACAGTCTAGACATTATGTGACTTAAAGATGTCAATTAAAGTATAACTATTAGATTTGCATAATATCCTGTTTGTTTAACAAAACTAGCTAACCTGATAGGCACAACATTTTATTATTAGAACAATCAATCTCTGCACAGTGCACTCCGCCATCTTTGGTCCAGCAACAGAGCAATTGGGACCCCCAGGTGCAGGGATAATCAAGCATAATATCACTTGTGACTCAGCCAGCTTGTGTGCTCCCTGCTCCCAAGAGCTGGGCAGTTCTGTGGACACCTACTCACCAGCTCTGCTGTGGGACATCTGGGAGAGAGTACACCCGCACAGGGAGGAAGCATACCAGCCTCCCCTTGGTGACCTCTGCTCCCAGGATTGACTGTGCTGAGCCTCCAGGTACGCAGGGATTCCCTAATATAACATCGCTTGGGACACAGCCTGTTGGGCTTCCATCTGCACCCAAGAGCAGGGCAGCTCTGTGATCCTCTGGGCGCCAGCTCTGCTGTGGGCCATTTGCCCTGCAGAGTGATCTGTGCCAAGAGGGTGCACAGTGCACTCGCCATCTTTGCTCCAGCAACAGAGCAATTGGGACCTCCAGGGGCAGGGACAATCAAGCATAATATCACTTGGGACTCAGCCAGCTTGTGTGCTCCCTGCTCCCAAGAGCTGGGCAGTTCTGTGGACACCTACGCTCCAGCTCTGCTGTGGGACATCTGCCCTGCAGAGGGACCCTCACTGGGAGAAATCACACCTGCACAGGGAGGGAGCACACCAGCCTCCCCTTGGCGACCTCTGCTCTGGGGATTGACTACGCTGAGCCTTCAGGTACTCAGGGATGCCCCAATATAACATCACATGGGGCAAGGCACATCAGGGCTCAAAAGTCACTCAGGAGCAGGGCTGCCCCTCAGCAATTTGTGTCTGGGGAATCCCGTTAATGGGGGGGGGGCAGAAATAGCCTTGCAGGCTCACAGGAGGTCCAACCAACAGCCAGTGACAGCAGGACCAACTAACACCAGAATTAATCAGATGGCAAAAGGCAAACTTAGGAACTTTACTAACAGAAATCAAGGCAATATGGCACCATCCAAACCCAACTCTCTGACAGCAGCAAGTCATCTGGATTTAAAATCACTTCTCATGATGCTATTAGAGGATTTCAAGAAGGACGCAAATAAATCTCATAAAGAAATACAGGAGAACATGAATAAACGGGTAGAAGCCCTTACACAAGAAACACAAAAATTGCTTAAAGAAATGCAGGAGAACATGGGTCCAACTGATGGAGGCCCATAAGGAGGCAACACAAAAATCACTTGAAGAAATGAATCAATGGGTAGATGCCCTTACAGAGGAAACACAAAAATCACTTAAAGAAATGCAGGAGATTATGGATCAACAGATGGAAGCCCATAAGGAGGAAACACAAAAATCGCTTAGAGAAATATAGGAGAACTTGGGTCAACAGGCAGAAATCCTGAAAGAGGAAATGCAAAAATATCTTAAAGAAATACAGGAAAATACAGACAAACAAGTGAAGGATCTGAGCAAATCCATCCAGGATCTAAAAAAGGAAGTAGAAACAACTAAGAAATCACAAAGGGAGACAACTTTGGAGATAGAAAACCTTGGGAAGAAATCAGGAGTCATAGATGCAAACATCAACAATAGAATACAAGAGATGGAAGAAAGAATCTCAGGTGCTGAAGATACCATAGAAAGCATCGACTCAACAGTCAAAGAAAATGCAAAATGCAAAAAACATGTAACCCAAAACATCCAGGAAATCCAGGACACAATGAGAAGACCAAACCTAAGGATTATAGGTATAGATGAGAGTGAAGATTCGCAATTTAAAGGGCCAGTAAATATCTTCAACAAAATTCTGGAGGAAAAATTCCCATGCCTCCTATCAGATCACTATGGAATAAGGGTGGTCTTCAATGGCTACGAAAACAAAAGAAAACCCACATACACATGGAGGCTGAACAATGCTCTGCTCAATGATAACTTGGTCAAGGTGGAAATAAAGAAAGAAATCAAAGACTTTTTGAAAGTTAATGAAAATGAAGGCACACCATACCCTAATTTATGGGAAACAATGAAAGCAGTGCTAAGAGGAAAATTCATAGCCCTGAGTGCCACCAGAAAGAAACGGGAGACAGCATACACTAGCAGCTTAATGGCACACCTGAAAGCCCTGGAACAAAAAGAAGCAAATACACTCAGGAGGAGTAGAAGGCAGGAAACCATCAAACTCGGTGCTGAAATCAATCAAGTAGAAACAAATAAAACCATACAAAGAATCAACAAAACGAGGAGTTGGTTCTTTGAGAAAATCAACAAGATAGATAAGCCCTTAGCCAGACTAAACAGAGGGCACAGAGACAGTATCCAAATTAATAAAATCAGAAACGAAAAGGGAGAGATAACAACAGAAACTGAAGAAATTCAAAAAATCATCAGATCCTACTACAAAAGCCTGTATTCAACACAACTAGAAAATCTCGAGGAAATGGACAATTTCCTTGACAGATACCAAATACCAAAATTAAATCAGGATCAAATAGGCCATCTAAACAGTTCTATAACCCCTGAAGAAATAGAAGTGGTCATTGGAAGTCTTCCAACCAAAAAAGCACAGGTCCAGATGGTTTTAGTGCAGAATTCTATCAGACCTTCAAAGAAGTCCTAACACCAATACTCTTCAAACTATTCCACAAAATCGAAACAGAAGGAACACTACCCAACTCATTCTATGAAGCCACAATTATGGTAATACCAAAATCACACAAAGATCCAACAAAGAAAGAGAATTTCAGCCCAAACTCTCTTATGAATATCAATGCAAAAATACTCAATAAAATTCTTGCCAACCAAATCCAAGAGCACATCAAAATGATCATTCACCAAGATCAAGTAGGTTTCATCCCAGGGATGCAGGGATGCTTCAATATAAGGAAGTCCATCAATGTAATCCACTACATAAACAATCTCAAAGAAAAAAAAACACATGGTCATTTCATTAGATGTGGAGAAAGCATTTGACAAAATTAAGCATCCTTTCATGTTAAAGGTCTTGGAAAGATCAGGAATTCGAGGACCATATCTAAACATAGTAAAAGCAATTTATAGCAAACCAGTAGCCAACATCAATCTAAATGGAGAGAAACTTGAAGCAATCCCACTAAAATCTTGGACTAGACAAGGCTGCCCTCTCTCTCCATATCTTTTCAATATAGTACTTGAAGTTCTAGCTAGAGCAATTAGACAACAAAAGGAGGTCAAAGGGATACAAATTGGAAAGGAAGAAGTCAAACTATCACTATTTGCAGACGATATGATAGTATACTTAAGTGACCCAAAGAACTCCACCAGAGAACTCCTACAGCTGATAAGCAACTTCAGCAAAGTGGCTGGATATAAAATCAACTCAAGCAAGTCAGGAGCCTTCCTATACTCAAAGGATAAACAGACTGAGAAAGAAATAAGAGAAATGATACCCTTCATGATAGCCACAAACAATATAAAGTATCTTGGTGTGACTCTAACCAAACAAGTGAAAGATCTGCATGACAAGAACTTCAAGTCTCTGAAGAAAGAAATTGAAGAAGACCTCAGAAGATGGAAAAATCTTCCATGCTCATGGATTGGCAGGATTAATATAGTAAAAATGACCATCTTGCCAAAAGCAATATACAGATTCAATGCAATCCCCATAAAAATCCCAACTGAATTCTTCATAGAGTTAGAAAGAGCAATTCAAAAATTCAGCTGGAATAACAGAAAACCCAGGATAGACAAAACTATTCTCAAGAATAAAAGAACTTCTGGGGGAATCCATATCCCGGACCTCAAGCTGTACTACAGAGCAATAGTGTTAAAAACTGCATGGTATTGGTATTGTGACAGGCATGTAGATCAATGGAACAGAATTGAAGACAAGAAATGAATCCACACTCCTATGGTCACTTGATCTTTGACAAAGGAGCTAAAACCATCCAGTGGAAAAAAGATAGCCTTTTCCACAAATGGTGCCGGCTTAACTGGAGGTCAACATATAGAAGAATGCAAATCGATTCATTCTTATCTCTTTGCACTGAGTTCAATTCCAAGTGGATCAAGGACCTCCACATAAAATCAGATACACTGAAACTAATAGAAATGAAACTAGGGAAGAGCCTTGAACATATGGGCACAGGGGAAAATTTCCTGAACAGAACACCAATAGCTTATGCTCTAAGATGAAGAATTGACAAATGGGACCTCATAAAATTACAAAGTTTCTGTAAGGCAAAGGACATTGTCAAAAGGACAAAGCGGCAACCAACTAACTGGGAAATGATCTTTACCAACCCTACATCCGACAGAGGGCTAATATCCAATATATACAAAGAACTCAAGAAGTTAGGCTCCAGAGAGCCAAATAACCCTATTAAAAAATGGGGTACAGATGTAAACAAAGAGTTCTCACCTGAAGAATATCTAATGGCTGAGAAGTACCTAAAGAAATGTTCATCATCCTTAGTGATTCGGGAAATGCAAATCAAAACAACCCTGAGATTCCCCTCACACCAGTCAGAATGGGTAAGATCAAAACCCATTTTTTGATGGGAGACACAGGAGACAGCAGTTATTGGCGAGGATGTGGAGAAAGAGGAACACTCCTCCACTGCTGGTGGGATTGCAAGCTGGTACAACCACTCTGGAATGCAGTCTTGTGTTTCTTCAGAAAACTGGGCATGACACTACCGGAGGATCTGGCTATACCACTCCTGGGCATATACCCAGAGGCTCCCCCTGCATGCAATAAGGACACATGCTCCACTATGTTCATAGCAGCCTTATTTATAATAGCCAGAAACTGGAAAGTACCCAGATGTCCCTCAATGGAGGAATGGATTCAGAAGATGTGGTATATTTACACAATGGAATACTACTCTGCAATTAAAAACAATGAACTCACGAAATTCCTAGGCCAATGGTCAGAACTGGTAAATATCATCCTTAGTGAGGTAACCCAATCACAAAAGAACACACATGGTATGCAGTCACTGATAAGGGGATATTAACCCAGAATCTCGGAATACCCTAGACACAATTTGCATATCAAGAGATTTCCAAGAAGATGGAAGGAGAGACCCCTGGTCCTGGAAAGACTGGATCTAGGGGAATACCAGGACAGAGAAGCGAGAGAGGGTTGAATGGGGAAAAGAGGGAGGGAATGGGGGTTATGGTACCTTTGAAGAGGGAGGAAACGGTAAAGGGGAAATCATTTGAAATGTAAATAAAAAAATATAGAAAATAATAAAAAAAGAACAATCAATCTCTATAATAAGTAGGTATTTCTGAAGAAAATGCAAGACAAAATATCAGTATGAAAAGTAATCTTCATCGTTCTTGTAACTGATCAGAAAAGGATTGGGTTGGGGAAGCTTTTGGTCTTTTTTTTTTTTTTCTCATACCCTGCTCTCCTTTCTAGTGGTGGTACTAAGTATAAGTACAATAACATATAAAAGCAATATTTTTATGACATTCTGTGCTTCTATTTAATATGAAAGCCTCCATGCAATTAGTATTTATAACCAGAGATTTATAATATCTGTATATACATAGAAAAAAAATCCCTTTACACAGCAGAAAGAAATGTTTCCAAAGGAAAACTTAGAGTAGCATGTTCACTTTACCCTTGTACTTTCATTTCTTGTGAAAATTTCAAAATATTTGAAATGCAATCAGAAATATCAAATAAAGTTCAAATTATTTAAAGTTAAATTGCATATTATGCTGAATCAAATTTCAAGTTATCTCTTCAATCACCATTTATAACATACTCACATTTTAATAAATATTCCAAGAAATAGAATAATGACGTTTTGCAAGCAAATTAGTAATATACACATGAACCCATCATCATTTCAGATAGATGCACATCAATCAAAATGATGTCACCATCTAAAATTGTCTATTTATGAAGGAGAAGTGAGTTGGCATTTTTCTCATAATATCCTTAGTGACTAACATGATTCTGTGCTAAACTATATTTCTGATTAAATTCATAGTTTAAACAGGTGAATTTGTTTTCTGATAAAAGTGAATATTTGAAAGATAAGGAAAATTGAATTTGGTTAACATGTTCTTGAGGGCAGTTAAGAAAACAAAATACTACATTGTTCAAAGTTGTAGTTTGGAAACATGTATGCACTTTGTGTTGTGATTAGAGACGAATGCTTTGTACTGATTGCTGATTCAAACGTGTAGCAAAATATCCAAGTGTCAACCATCAAAACCAAAAACAAAACAAACCAGAAACAAGCCAAAATAACCCCCAAATTATCTTTTGTTCACTTTCCATTTAGAAAAGATAAGTGCTTCTTCATTTCCCAAAGTTCTGTTTAGAGTCCACGCCTTACAAATTTGATGGGTTAAGAAAATAAACCCATCTCTAAATGACAGGTTTTTAAAAAAAGTATGAATTGTGCGCTCTTCCACATAGCTTTGGAGGTCATTCCCTAGGTAATTTCTTGTAAATAAAAATAATAATGCCTTTTCATGCTAAAGTACTTAAAATTCTTAATGATTCTTTGGCTCGATTTTTATTTGTTATTCAGTAATTTTTTTTTTACTCTGTTTTACTGTTTTGCAATTGGAAGGAATAAAAGGAAAGAAACAACTTCAATGGCTTGAGTCTAGATGCTAAAGGACTGTTGTAGATATGCAGATGAAGTATTTTTGGTTTCAATTTCAGAAACCCCAGGAAAAGCATGGCCGTAACAAAAATGCTTCTTGGGGTTCTGGAGATTGATAAGGACTATCAGCTTATATTCGTTCACACAGGTGTTTGTTGCAAACTGGTGTCCACCTCATTTTTAAAACAGTAGTTGAAAAATGTGTGTGTGTGTGTGTGTGTGTGTGTGTGTGTTTACTAAAAAGGCCTGAGTTATGAAACCAACCAGTAGCCAAAACAAAGGAGCAGCTCTTTCTGTCCGTTGTTTTTTTCAGCAATCACCCTTTCCGGGAGTCCATCGAGTCAAAGGGAGAGAAAGCAGAAGCAAAACAAGAAACAACATGATAGAAAAAGCAGACATAGAAAGAAAAATACCCAAAAGGAGCCAACGTGAGAAAATGAAGGGAAAGGGAGTTCCGGGAAGATGGAGGGGAGAGAAACACGGAGCCCTAGAAACTGGTCACATAAATAGTCATGAAATGAAAAGTTTCAGATTTGTATTGAAGTTAAAAAAAAAAACTACTTAGAGAAAGGCCAACAGGCCAGACTAAATAATCCTCGACTTACCGTCCAATTCTGAATCCCATATTAGCTGCCGAGATTTTAATGTAAATATGCCATTACAGTGTCATTACAGTGATCAGGCTTCATGGCTCACAGGTCACATCTCAGCCACTGTTAATTTTGCAGGCAAAAGCTTTTTTTCTCTTGAAATGTTAATAACTTTCTATTAGTTAATGTAGCGTGACTAAAATTCAGATTAGATATAATTCATTTTAATATCTGTGACTGGCTATCCTGATCATTTAGCAATGGTTTCCAGCTGAATACAAGATGCTAAATTGGACTCATTTGCATAGCCCTGTTAAAGCTATGCCATTCTAGAAATGTCGGCATCTTCAAATTAATTTAAAAGATTTTTTTTTCTTCCTGGTTTTGCTATGAGGATAAAAATCTTTGGTTGGCAACTAATTGAAGTCGCTATGAGCTGAGTATACATCTCTTTCTCTGCCTACCCACTCCCCTCGCCAAACCCTAAGGAAAAAGAGAAATCAAACCTCCAGGAGTAGAAGGTGAAAACAGCCGAACACAGGGAGGACTCAAGTCAGGATCTCTAAGTCTTTAAGAGATGCCAATCTTTTGACTAGGTCTCTAACAGCCAAATATTAAGCACATTCATTTCACTTCTTGTAGACCGAATTTTAACTGTTTGCCCTAGGCAGGCTCTGTGAATCACTCGAATCACTACCTTTCCGGTGTGTGGCATCTACACTTGAACTAGATGAGATAGGATGCTTTCCAGGAAGTTTTCAATAGGGAAGAGAGCATGGGTCCTATTAGTCATACAGTCTGGCGCTGCTCTTCTCTCCTGTTGCAGATGTAACCTCCATTAATAGCAACGCAAAGCACAGGAGGATGGAATTTGGCCAAAACGGATCAGCAGACCTCTGAATGAGGAAAGCACTCCTAAGGAAAGGATCACAGAAGCAATTCAGGCAGCATCTGTGGAAGGAAGGAGACAGGATTTCTTTAAACGTACTTTGATGTATTTTTAAACTTTTATATTGAAGATTTTTTTTTCAGTTAAATAGACATGATTTAGACTATTAATTCCTATTTGGCTTTAGGCATAAATACAGCATGAGTGACATGTAAAGAAGGATTATGAAAAAGCTAAAATGGACTCAAATTTGTCTTTTACATTGATTCCCTAAGTGGAAAGATTTAGTAATTGAAATATAAAAAGAATATAATATTTACTTATTCACATGTAAAAGATATTTGAATTTGGATTTTTATTGTTGCTGTTGTTGAGACAGAGTCTCACTGTGTAGCTAGAACTTGCTAGGTAGACTAGTTTGGATCTGAATTCATAGAGATCCACCTGCTTCTGCCTCCCAAGTTCTGGGTGGGAATAAAGACATCTATCAAGCCTGGCAGGAATTCACTTTTATAATAGAGTTTTTAATTTTTAGGATTCTATTGAGGAACAGAAACAAATATTTATTTGCTTTACAGAATGAAGTCTGGATTCAGATGGCTGTCTTCCTACCAGAAAGGCTGAGAGTCACTCATCACGGAGGGCTTGAATGCCTCAGTAAACCCATTCTGGTGTGGGGGAAGGCCTGGAGGGCTCCCGGAGAGTCATTCTTCTTCAGTCCATGTTGTGAAGCCAGAGAACCTGGGTTCTGATCTCAGGGATGGAAGGCAGCCTGAGTGGCAGTGAGCAGCCTAAGTAATGGCAGCAGGTAGACATGTTCTCTCCCAAGACACAGTACCAAGCAGGAGGAAGGCCAAAGCTTTTCCTTAGCTCTCCTTGCAGCTGGACTGTTTCTCTTACAAGTTGTACACATTTGTGGCGTGCCCAGAGGTTTGCTGCATAGATGATTCAATATCCTGTTAAACAACAGTTAATATTTGCTCTCACGTGCCAATTCCTTGTCTACTTGACACCCAAACACATCTCCTTTTATCATGCTTAATCTAAATGGAGACAATAGGACAGTCAGAATTTTGCCTAACATGATTAATAATAATAATAATAATAATAATCACCACTCTTCTGCAAAATATGTAGTAGCTAAGTACCTTGTAGAAGGCTTAGTCTTTTAGTGTCCTATAACTTAAATATGAGAGAACCGATTTACACTCTACTCCCGGAGGATCCTGCTATACCACTCATGGGCATATACCCAGAGGCTTCCCCTGCATGCAATAAGGACACATGCTCTACTATGTTCATAGCAGCCTTATTTATAATAGCCAGAAGCTGGAAAGAACCCAGATGTCCCTCAACGGAGGAATGGATTCAGAAGATGTGGTATATCTACACAATGGAATACTACTCTGCAATTAAAAACAATGAATTCACGAAATTCTTAGGCCAATGGTCAGAACTTGAAAATATCATCCTTAGTGAGGTAACCCAATCACAAAAGAACACACATGGTATGCAGTCACTGATAAGGGGATATTAACCCAGAATCTCAGAATACCCTAGACACAATTCGCATATCAAGAGATTTCCAAGAAGATGGAAGGAGAGACCCCTGGTTCTGGAAAGACTAGATGTAGGGGAATGCCAGGACAGAGAAGCGAGAGGGGGTTGAATGGAGAAAAGAGGGAGGGAAGGGGGCTTATGGGACTTTCGGGGAGGGAGGAAATGGGAAAGGGGAAATGATTTGGAATGTAAATAAAAAAAAGAAAATTATTTCAATTGCTATTGCATTATTTGTAAATTAACAGAGAATGGAAATAAAAAATATCTTCTTGATATATGCGTATGTATGCACAAATATTTTTTTTTGCTGGTATAAAACCCTTTTTTGGTCCCCTTGGTTAACTTCACTCATCACAGCCTTGGTTGGATATCTGTACTTAATGGCTAATATCCACTTATTAGTGAGTACATACCACGCATGTCCTTTTGGGTCTGAGTTACCTCACTCAGGGTGATATTTTCTATTTCTTTCCATTTGCCTGCAAAACTCAGGATGTCCTTGTTTTTAATAACTGAGTATTATTCCATTGTGTAAATGAGCCACATTTTCTGTATCCATTCTTTCATTGTGGGAAATATTTTTAAACAAAATAGGGTACTAATACTCCTCCCAATTACAGTTCTGGTTTCTGTTAGCCAGAGCCACACAATTCTGTAAATGCCCATCAACTTGCTTTTCTAGAATCTTGTTCTTCCTACTCTAACCTCTGAGTGATTTTACATCCAGGACTCAAGCAAGCAGACTGCTTCCCTGTCAGCTTCATTGAGGAGTCAGAGGCAGACTGACCACAGGTACACACTCTGATTACTATAGACTACCCAGAGTAAGTGCAAGCCACTGACTTTCGTTGGAAGCCTATATGAAGAGATTCCTACTGTGGGCCTGAATCCTCCATAGAACCCCTGCCATGCTGCTCTCTGTCAGTCTCAAACATTAACAACACTTTTTATAAACATTTTACATAAAAAGAAAATCTAGCTCATGTGCCCCGTTAACTTTAAACTGGGAAACTTTCAGTTTCTATGACTGGTCACATGGCCTTAGTTTTATGTTATATACTAAACACTCTGTATTTTCTTCACTGTCAGCAAATACTTCAGCAGTTATTGATCCTTTCCAGGAGAGGTATCCCTTACTTTCATTCCTGAAGGATCTGGGCTGTTTATCACCATGCCTGGATTGGGGTGTTCTAACTTCCTACTAACTTTAATCACTGGCCATCATAACACCATGAGGTACCCTAAAGGATCTCCTGTAATCCAGGTATGTATTTCCTTGCCTCTGTTGGAGAGCAGTGGTGGGATTTCTTCTTGGCTGTCTGGTTGTTTATAATAAAAGCAAATAGTCACAAATAGATGCAACTTATCACTAAGGTGATGTAGCCACTAGTTCTCCCCTCTTCACATCCAAACTTTGCAAACAAGTGGTCATTCTTACTTCTTAAGTCCTAAATAAACTCCCTAGTTTCACATTACTCTAAACAGACTGGAATCTTGCTTTCTTCCTTTTCACCATCCATTGAAATTTCCCAGGGTCTTAATAGATTAATCGTATCCTCATTGCATGCCCATATCCAGTCTAAGAAATTCAGATAATTATCATTTTTGTTCAAGAAACCAACTACCTACCAAGGCTTTATTACACTGAGAAATCGAATCATTCCTTAGAAATCTTACCCAGTGCTTTTAACTCTGCTGATATCTTCCATATCTGAAGCATAAATTTGATTCTCTCTGGTACATTTCAGCTGAACATCTAGTTGTCTACTATGTTCCCTTAAACACTAGACAGTAAATTTAAACCACTAATATGCAAAGTAGTTTATCTTTTGTGTGCACAGTTACTGTGTTCAGTCTTGAAACACTGATCACGATTTTGAGGTCAGAATGCAAATTTCGTGAGAGAGTTTACACATCCAATTGAACATAACATAGTACTCATTTATATTTTCTTGTACTATTATAATGTATACCTATCTCTTCTATATTATAATATGCCATATCAGGATTTTGTTTATATTTGCACTTGTTTTTTGACACTTTCTCAGACAGCCTAGATTGGTCCAAGGTAGACCTGAGTGTTCTCATCCTCTTGCTAGCATATCTTTTCTGGATGTTTGGATTATAACCATGAACAATACATTCAGTTGTGAGGTCCCCCAAAATCAAACCCTGGGCTTCTTGCATGCTAGGGAAGCACTCTATCAACTGAACTATATATCCACTCATTAAGGATTTTATAATTTCTAATTGGAGCTAATTTTACCTATCAGTTCATCCCATGCCAATTTATTTTCACAGACAGGATTGCATTTCCGCAGTGGAAACCTCATTACTGCCTCTATTAAGAAATATTTTCTCATTGTTGAGAATAGTTTTAGCTATCCTGGGTATACCCTCATAGACATGCCAAGACGTATATCTTCTAGGTGATTTTAAAGTCCCTAAACTTTGCAATCTAGATCAGATACCAAAGTTCCCCTGTTAGGAATCTCCCAGCGCTTCCCCTCATTGTTTCAAAAGTGCAGTGTGTTGCTTCGGAGGACTGGCCTCTCACAGACTTTCGGAACCTGCATCAAGGATGCAATACATAATCCTGTACCTCAGCTTGAATAAGTATTCTCATCCTCTGAAGGAAATCATTCTCTTAATCTCTGCTGTGATTTTGTGTGAATAGTTTCTATCTCTGAACACTCTCCATTTACCCTTGTCTACCTGAGACAGTATTGTTCTTTCTTCATGGCTCAGCTCATCTGTGATCTTCTCTAGCAACATTCCACTCCCTCTATGAGGTTTTAAGATGGCATAAAATACATAACAGGATATCCCTGTGTTGCTCAGCTTCATGTCAATGGTAACTTCCATAAGTTGTAAATCTCTCTCTCTCTTTCTTTCTCTCTCTCTCTCTCCCCATTTATCATGTATATATACACATATATATGTATGTATGTATGTATATATATATATGCATTCATCTATTATCTATGCATGTATATAGGAATGTATATATCTTCCTATGCAGCCATCTATTATCTATCTACCAATAATCTAGTAATTACACTAGTTTACTATCTATCATCTATATGTCCACCTAGCCCTTTATAAAGTCAGTATAAGTATACAGTAAACCAATTACATCATTTGATGAATTACTATATGAATTCCAAGTATATATTTTCATCATATAATATCTAACCCTTGTGAATTTCAACCCAATTTCAAGTTCATTTTGCTTCTCTGTAGTTTCATCATACCAAAAAATTCTTACTTGAACTTTGACCGTGAAATATCCTAGGGAAAAATCACTTTGAAAAGTGACATTTTAGGTTAGTTCTGGGATTTTTTTTTTTGGTTCCTCTAGGTTTTCTTAATAGTTCTTAGAATTTTAACTTATTTCAAGAATTTGTTTGAAATTGTAAGATAACCTCTGTGTATAATGATATTTATTGTTTCTGAATCTAGTACCTTGGCAGCTCCTTGATTGCTCAGCTGTTCTAACTTATATTGGAAATTTTCTATTTTCATAAAGTAGAAATATTTTCTATTTTCAGAGGTAGGTCCTAGTAACAGATGTAATAATTTGGTCCCTTTCATTGTTATTTTATTAGAACTCTTCATTAGTTTCATTTATTCTCCTTTTATATCACTCAAATATTAAAATATTTGTGTAGACATAAATACCTCCAATATTATTTTGTCCAAATTTTAACCTAGCTATTATCCATTAAAAAAATCATTGGTCTCTATCTTCTACACACAGTGACTTTTGTGCTTTGAATTTTCTGTTCTATATCTTAAGATATGAACAGCATTTAAAGCCTCTGCACTATGCAGCTATAATAATAGAAGTATCAGCATCATGATGAAACAATTGTTTTTACAAAATGTGTCACAACAAATATCTTAGAAGAAGAAGTGGTGACAACATTGATGTCATAAAATTGATAATATTTATTATTTGAATGTTGTGATGGGAACAAAACTGTCCACGTTTACAATTCTGTATAATTTTTGTAAAGTAGACATATCTCTGTAAGCCAGGACACAAAGTGTGATCAATTGATTAAGAGGATTAGTGGTGCTTTTCAGTGTCAGCATAAACAAAATGTGTCAAGTGGTGTCACTTTCTATCCAAGTGGAGATTCCTTTTGAACATAGTCATAGATTTGGAAGTACCAAGATAAAATACAATACTGGTATTAGGGAAAAGATAGGTCAAAATAATTGTAAACATCAGATATGGAACTGAGTTTGGTCATTCAGTCTCAGGGAGGAAGACTCTTTAGAAAATAGTTTGTGGGTTAGCAGACATCATTTACAGAGTAGATAGTCAATGAATGTAGTTGGTTTTTCCTCCAAGAAAACTTCCCTCTTTTTTCCTTTCTTTCCTCCCTACTTCCATCTCTCTTTCTCCTTCTCTCCTTTCTTCTTCTTCCTCTTCCCCTTTCCTTCTCTTCTTCCTTTCTCCCTTTCTACTCTCTTACCTTTTTCTCCTCCTCATTCATTTTGTCTTTGTTTTCGTGTATTCTTTAAATAGAAAATAATCATCCAGTGGAAAAAAGATAGCCTTTTCAACAAATGGTGCTGGCTCAACTGGAGGTCAACATGCAAAAGAATGCAAATTGATGCATTCTTATCTCCTTGCACTAAGCTCAATTCCAAGTGGATCAAGGACCTCCACATAAAACCAGACACACTGAAACTAATAGAAAGGAAACTAGGGAAGAACCTTGAACATATGGGCACAGGGGAGAATTTCCTGAACAGAACTCCAATAGCTTATGCTCTAAGATCAAGAATAGACAAATGGGACCTCATTAAATTACAAAGTTTTTGCAAGGCAAAAGACACTGTCAAAAAGACAAAGCGGCAACCAACTAACTGGGAAATGATCTTTACCAACTCTACATCCGACAGAGGGCTAATATCCAATATATACAAAGAACTCAAGAAGTTAAACTCCAGAGAGGCAAGTAACCCTATTAAAAATGGGGT
This sequence comes from Tokudaia tokunoshimensis, assembly GCA_036184795.1. NCBI lineage: Eukaryota > Metazoa > Chordata > Mammalia > Rodentia > Muridae > Tokudaia > Tokudaia tokunoshimensis. Next base: position 37,911,595 of record BTHU01000004.1, on the reverse strand, counting down.
ACAGAGCTAAACAAAGAGTTATCACCTGAAGAATATCTAATGGCTGAGAAGCACCTAAAGAGATGTTCATCATCCTTAGTCATTAGAGAAATGCAAATCAAAACAACCCTGAGATTCCATCTCACACCAGTCAGAATGGCTAAGATCAAAAACACAGGAGACAGCAGTTGTTGGCGAGGATGTGGAGAAAGAGGAACACTCCTCCACTGCTGGTGGAATTGCAAGCTGGTACAACCACTCTGGAAAGCAGTCTGGCGGTTCCTCCGAAAACTGGGCATGACACTCCCGGAGGATCCGGCTATACCACTCCTGGGCATATACCCAGAGACTTTACCTGCATGCAATAAGGACACATGCTCCACTATGTTCATAGCAGCCTTATTTATAATAGCCAGAAGCTGGAAAGAACCCAGATGTCCCTCAATGGAGGAATGGATTCAGAAGATGTGGTATATCTACACAATGGAATACTACTCTGCAATTAAAAACAATGAACTCACGAAATTCCTAGGCAAATGGTCAGTACTTGAAAATATCATCCTTAGTGAGGTAACCCAATCACAAAAGAACACACATGGTATGCAGTCACTGATAAGGGGATATTAACCTGGAGTCTCAGAATACCCAAGACGCAATTCACATATCAATAGATTTCCAAGAAGATGGAAGGAGAGACCCCTGGTCCTGAAAAGACTGGATGTAGGGGAATGCCAGGACAGAGAAGCGAGAGGGGGTTGAATGGAGAAAAGAGGGAGGGAAGGGGGCTTATGGGACTTTCGGGGAGGGAGGAAACGGGAAAGGGGAAATGATTTGGAATGTAAATAAAAAAAAAACTTAGAAAATAAAAAAAATAAAATTTAAAAAAAAAGAAAATAATCACAGCAATTCAGTACTAGAGTAGGTAGATCTCCTTGCAGGAGATTGATTATTCAAGTAAGTTATTCTAAGCTCTAGTGATAAAATGGAATGCCTGTAAAAGAAAATAAAAGAAACCCAAGATAGCCTTAAACCATAAATGTAAAAATTCAAGAATGTGTGTCATGACACTAAGTATTTTACTTTTTATGTGATAAATCTTGCAAAAATGAGTCAACTATAAATCTAAGCAGATTAAGTTATTTGTGACAATACTCATTTACAAGACACACAGAGCCTACGTATTTTACCCATATCTAAGTAGAGAAAAGGTCTGATAATGTGGACCCCTCCCATTAGCACATTTTGTTACAGGCACAAAAAGAAGAGAAACAATAAGAAATTTCCTTCACACTATATTTTTATGTGAGAAAACACATTTTCCTACTGGTTAATAAGATTAAATATCTCTCTCAAGTTGTACATTTAACATAATTTTCTATGTTACTTAAAATAAAATGCCCTATTGCTTTATGAGAAAATAGGTAGTCCAATTGTGACTTTCTAAGTTTCAAATTTCAAAAGTTTGAACATTGAAAGTAGGCTTGAGGGTTGTAGCTAAAACATCCTAACTCATAACCAGCAAACCTAGGTTGTGTCCTACAGGAAGTACAAGAGGACAGCGCACAGTTAAGAAAAAGTCAACAAATGAAAGCAAGAGTGCACCAACAACACTTTCTATTAATCATTGTCCTATGACAAACACTACTCTTAAAATGTTAATTTACATAATGACATGGCTTTTTCTGGCATTACTGCTTAGCTTGCATCAGAATTGACCCTTCAGTATTATGACTTACCCATGACCATGCATTCTTCATAATCAATGAATGCTTTAAAAGGTAGAAATGGCCGGGCGGTGGTGGCGCACGCCTTTAATCCTAGCACTTGGGAGGCAGAGGCAGGCGGATTTCTGAGTTCGAGGCCAGCCTGGTCTACAGAGCGAGTTCCAGGACAGCCAGGGTTATACAGAGAAACCCTGTCTCGAAAAACAAATAAAAAGAAAAAAAAAGGAAAAAAATAAAAGGTAGAAATGAAAATGAAATTAAAAGTCAGTTGCATGACTCCGATTCTCCTTAGAATTAAGGAAACTTTCTTTGTACAATTTTCTTCCCTTTCTCATGTTACTAAAGCCTTGCTTCATCCATAGCTAGGTATGCATGTTCTTAGATCCCTTCAGGGTCTTGGACAAAGTCAAACTTGTTCTTATTTCCCAAACATAGGCTTTCTGCATCCTATCTGGAATATTTTGATTAGTTTTGTTTTTTTGTTTTGTTTCTTTTTTGTTTTGTTGCTGTTTTAGTCAGCAGAGCTCATCTTTATTCTTTCAGGACCTCAGATAAGTTCTGAACCTTTATGAATTATTCTTACACCCTCTATTCACCTTCATATTGTCAAAAATCATTTCTAACTTTTTCTAAAATTGTTCTTTACGTTTATACCAATTCATAGGCAAAGAGGTATGGATGTACACATATCAGGCATATATGTATTCTTATATCTCTATATACTTGTGTCACGATGTATTTATCTTCATATATCTTCAGATGTATTTGTGTATTGATGTAAGATCCAATCACATGAATATTAAGAGAAAATGAAGTCTTACTAAGGGGACACATCCATAAACACACTGTTACATTTCATCCTTACGTTTCGAGCTGGATATGATCTAATTGACATATAGCATTGCCTACGCTGCCCACATTGTATTTTTCATTTTCCTCAGCCATTGACAAATATAAGTTATCCTGGATTTTTCACATTTCAAATTTGATCATTTATTTCTGCTTTTACTTTTGTGATTCAATTTTGGTTTAAACATATTTATATTTAACACATTCATATTCACATTCACATCAGTATAATATATATTCTATGTACTTAAACTTAGTGGTGAGTAAGTACCCAGTTTATTATTTATTTGGAGTTTTAATGTTGAATTTCCTTAATAAGATATATTTGATGACTGGTAGTTTCTAATAAGTCCAAACTCAGTTTTTCTTTATGGTTATTGTTTTTGTGTCATATTCAATAAGATATTGTCTACAGTATCTTTGTTGGGTGCATATGTTCATTTGGTACAGACATAAAATACAAGTTTACACTCCTTCCAGCAATGGAGGAACACTCCCCTTGCTTCACATCCTTTCCATCATGAGCAGTTACTTATGGAATTGATTTTGCTATTCTGACAACCATAAGATGAAATTAAAAATTTGTTTTTATTTGCATTTAACTGATTGCTAAGTACGTTAGCATTCAAGTTTCTCTCATCTGCTTGAGATTCCTTTACTGAAAATTCTGTTTAGATCAGTTCACTTTTTTTTTTAATTGAGTTATCTGTTTTTTGTTATCTAGTTTCATGAGCTCTTTATATTTTTTGGATGTTAGTCCTCTACTGTAGAGTTGGAAAAAAACAAAACAAACAAAAACTCAAAACACAAAACACAAAACAAACAAACAAATAAACCCAATCTTTAGGCTAATGCTTTGATTGAGAGAGTACTTTGCTTTGAAAACCCTTTACAGTTTCATGAGGTCCTATTTATTAATTGTTGATCTTAACCCCTGCATTTGTGGTAATCTCTACAAAATATTGATTCCTGTGCCAATAAATTCAAGGCTATTCCCCACTTTCTCTTTTATCAGGTTCAGTGCATCTGGTTTTATGTAATGTCTTTGATCCACTTGGTATTGAGATTTGTATAAGGTGATATGTATGGATCTGTTTGCATTCTTCTACTGGCATACATGCAGTTTGACCAGCACTATTTCTTGAAGATGCTGTCTTTTCTAGAATGTATTTCTGGGTTTTGTCGAAAATCAGTTGTCCAGCTGGGCGCATGCCTTTAATCCCAGCACTTGGGAGGAAGAGGCAGGCAGACTTCTGAGTTCAAGGCCAGCCTGGTCTACAGAGTGAGTTCCAGGACAGCCAGGACTGTACAGAGAAACCCTGTCTCAAAAAACAAAACAACAACAACAACAACAACAAAATCAGGTGTCTAAAGATACGTGGATTTATATCTGGAACTTCAGTTTGATTCTATTGATCAATGTGTCTTTTTTATGCCAATATCATAAGGTTTTTACTACCATAGCTCTGTAGAATAACTTGAAATCAGGACCTCCAGCAGTACTCTTATTTTTCAGTATTGTTTTAGCTAACCTAGTTTCTTGTTTGTTTATTTGTTCTTGTTTTTTTCATATGAAGTTGAGAATTGTACTTTCAAGGTCTGGAAAGAATCATATTAGTGTTTTGATGGGAACTGCACTGAATCTGTAGATTGCTTTTGGGACAATGACCATTTTTCTGTGTTACTCTTACCAATCCATGAGTGTGGGATATTGTTCCATCTTCTGATATCTTCGGCGATTTCTTTCTTAAAAGATTTGAAGTTTTCATCACACAAGCCTTTCACTTCCTTGGTTAGAGTTACCCCAAGATACTTTCTATCATTTGTTGCTTTTGTGAAAGTTGTTGCTTCCCTGATTTCTTTCTTAGCTGTTTTTCATTTGTATATAGAAGAGCTACTGATGTTTTGAATTAACCTTGTATCCAGCCACTTCACTAGGGTTTATTTGCTGTAGGAGTTCTCTGCAGGCATTTTAAATTGTATGCTATCATATTATTTTTAAATAATGATGCTTGATTTCTTCCTTTCTAATTTGTATTCCCTTGATCTCACTGAATAGTTATGAAGATAGTATACAACCTTGTCCTGTTTCTTATTTTAGTAGAATCATTTTAAGTGTCTCTTCATTTAATTTGATGGTAGCTACAGACTTGGTGTAAATTGCCTTTATTATGTTTAGGTATGTCCATTGTGTCCCTCATCAGTGCAGGACTCTTATTATGACTGGCTGTTGAATTTTATCAAAGGCCTTGTACCAATCTTGAGGTAGTAGACATTTCTTCTATCTGTTCAGAAATTTTGTATTAAATATGTTTAAAATATTTCTTGTTTCGTTTGGCTTTGTCCTCTTTGTGGCTTCATTCATATAGTCATAAGGTCTTCTTTCTATGAGCCCATGTCTGTATATTCATAGACATATATGAATTTGTGTATATAAAATCTTTGTTTGCATCAGTACTTCATTCTGGAATTTTTATGTGTTATTATTATATCTCTGACTAATTTGCTGTTAAATGTACCTGACGGTCTATCAATATTACTAGGGTTTCCATTTTAGAATTTATAGTTAACTTATAGATTTATATAATGAAACTTTTAAAACTATTTTTGCATATTAATAAAATAGTACCATTGGCAAATATCCCCAAAACCGTGGTGATGGCAAATGTTAGGAATTTCCCCAATGTATATCTATTACCTTAGTAGATAAGAGTCTCAAATCCCTACTGCCTTGGATTTTTGCCAATGTTCTCAAATAAGATGTATTTGTGCTGCTAGATTTTTATAGTTGTACTTGAGAAGATAAATAATTAGAAATAACCTACATCAGAAAAGTAGCTTACTTTGGCACCCAAAGGTACCAATTCATGAACATATGGAACTAGTGAAATTCTATACTAAATTCCAGGTTCTTACTAAGCGTGGAGACACTCTCAGAGTTGTGCAGGTGCCAGCCTCCCAGGGGCCTGATCTTGAGAGAAATTCCATGGTAAAATACAGGGGCTAAGTATTTCACTTTGTTTGCAGCACTAGCAATGTGGCATGAAGGACAAAATTTACTTTCATGATTTTAAAATCTTGATAAGAGGTACAGGAAGTCAAAATGAAGGTTCTGAAATCCCATTGGACTTGGAAAAGCTAATCAAGGGAAATATGAAATAGAGGTGGTAAATATGGGCAGATGGGTAATATTTTGCATGGGAAACACAGGTTGGATCAGAATAGCATCGAAAAGGTCACATCAAATGTCGTAAAAACCTCAAATAAAAGTATTGTGAAACTTTAAGAGCATTGTAAGCAAGGTAAAAATGCCCAAGCTCGGTGCTACCTACCCAGCATACTCCTAGACCTCACAGAGGAATTATGTTTAGTCTCTGGGTGCTATATATTAACTTCATTGTGGCTTTTTGTTTTTTGTTATTGTTGATCTCTTCTACTCAATCAGACTTCAATGAGAATTCACACTGGGATTTTATCTTTAACTTAACAAGCCTTAGTTATGAAATCAAGGTATCATTGTCTACTTTTTCTTTTATTTTTTGCAGATGCAGCAATATTCTTCACAAAGGTGGTGATGGCATCTTCTGTGAGCAGGTACTGAGAAGGTCTGTAAGATCCTCTGCTAGTGAGGGAGGTCTCTGTTTAAGAATACCAAGTGATTTAAGGTGGCAATGTACTCACATTATCCCAAGCACACTGCTCAATTTGGCACCTGTTTGACTATGGAAAGGGCTGTTCCACAAAGCAGCGCACCTGTCTGCAAACTACATTGATCAGAGGATGTGGTTATATGAAACAGCCCTGAAAACAGGGATGGGAAGATTTCTCTTTTCCAACCTCTTTCTGTCCCTCCTTGAATTCACTGTCTTACTAGTGGGTAAACTTAAAACTTCTTTCTGGATTGGTTGTTTCACATATGAAATTAGAAGGAGTTCAAGTATTGGCTTTTGAATGAAGAACAGTGTTTTGTCCTTTATCGGCAAAAGCTCCAGACACTAATAGTTAATTGCATCCATGCAATTTTACAGAAAAGAATAAAAAAACAAAAAACAAAAAACTGGTAATCGGAGACTTTAAGAAATACAAGCTAAAGGTGTCCTATAGTTTAAAAGGATTTATCATCTTAGAAAATCTAAAAGGTGGTATATGCAATCTAAAATTAAATACATTTTTTTAAATTTCAGGCTGCAATGCTAAATAGATCACAGGAAGGTTCTTATAGTACTTTGGTATTCTGTATAATACTTGCAGGGAGGCCATGTACTTTCATAATTTATTGTGATTTATTTTGGCTTTGGGTCCATTAGAAATGCATGGCAAAAAAAGATGACCTCTTTTTTTTCCTTTAATTTTTAACAGCAACTCTTGCTGTAAGAAAGAATAGTGTTTGAAAGAGGAACATTTTGTACAATCCTAATAGCTTTCAAATATCTGTCTTTTAAAGTCTGATTGAGGGGGGACCTTGAAATATCTATTTTAACTCTTTCTTCTCTTTTGAAGAGGAGTACTAAATTAGATACTAAGTGTTATTCAAATATAGCCACCACTATCTGTGATGCCCATCATTGCCATAGATTAGCTAAGGTAACTGCAGTGGTCAAGAGGATTGAGTTGGTTAGTTACAGGTTTTATTATATCTGTTATTTTTAAATGATCAAGTTTTATTACTGCAAATTCCTCTAATCAGTGCCTAGCTCAATACATAAAAAGAGAGAGAGAGAGAGATAGACAGTGACTGGAGAGATGGCTCAGCAGTTAAGAGTACATATTGCTCTTGCAAAGGTCAAGAATTAGTCCGCAACACCTATCAGTAGGGGCTCAAAACTGCTTGCAATTACAGCTCTGGATAATATGAAGCCCTAGACTGGCCTCTGAGAGCACCAACACTCACTCACATGTACATACACCCTCCAACACACACACAACTCAAATTCACATGTACATATACCTTCTAACACACACACACAACTCACATGTACATATACCTTCCAACACACACACACACACACACACACACACACACACACACACCATATATACAAATAAATTAAAATAAGTATATAAACAAAAGCCCAGTAAATATTTCTACTTCTTTTTCTTTCCCCTTTTATGACTCTTCTTTTTTTAAAAAAACATCCATCTTCTTGGCCTCCTCACCTTCATCTTGCATTCCTTTTCTCCTCTCTTACTTTGCTTTTCTCTTCCATCTCCCACTTTCACAAAAATAATAAAAACTTACTTTTTTTTTGTTAAATCACAGGTTACATTCTATATATGTTCAAGTACTTTCCTGAGTGTTAAAAGAGTAGGTATGTGTGCTCTATCTCCCTATGACTGCGAGTTCACCACGAAGGTTTTTCTACTCATTTGTCTACAGTTTTTATTATTAAAAAATTGCATGTTTGTATCGAATACAGTTTCAGAACTCCTCACTAGCGTTCCCCATTGCATGTCTCAGTGATGGCAGTGATTACTGTTTATAATTGAAAACGCTGCAGAGCAGTGTCTGTCAACTCTAACTTAACTAAGAAAACTGGCAAAACAACGTCTTCCGTTAGGCTAGTCATTTCAAGTAATCTTTCTCCATAAGTCTTCATCAGAGAGTGTCCAGATCGACTCTCAGAAAAGCAAGAGGATACAGGTTCCTGGGATGTGGTTATTCAGAGTCCAGGACTATGAAGGGTTGGGAAGGAGTCATCCAATCTGGCATCTACTGTCAAAAAATTTAAAAGACAGCACTGGTAATTTGCATAAAACCAGCTATTTGAAAAAAAATTCAAGCTTGAATAAGGTTTTTTTTTTCAAATAAGGCTTTTAAAACTACCTTTATAAATATGTGACACTCAATATCGCAGTCTTTGTATATATGTACAATTTAAGTTTTGTCAGCCTAGAGATTACTATTTCTTCCAAAGAGCATTTATTGACTGGCAGCTTATACATATAAAATGGAATAATTTAAGACTTTTAGGACATTAACCCAGTTATAAAAACAAATTTTAGGAGGTTTCTCAAGTTACTAAACTCCTCATACCTTCAATAATGATGTGTCAATGTCTTTTTAATTTATTTCTCCACATACTATTGGTTCTACAGTTCTGGAGAAACCAGACATACAATAGCTTCTACTTACCCTATGATTTCTTAGCTCTTTCAGTCCATTTAATTTTATTTTCCCTCCCTTCTACCACACACATTTTACATAATCAAGTGAATATCATTTGGAGCTAGTATTTCCCATTTCTTAATAATTCACTATATATATTCAAATAATAAGGTCATTCTTTTGTAGAACCATGATATAATGGCCTAAGCCATGAAATTTAATATTGATACAATTATTATACAATATAAACTAGAATCTAATGAAAATTATGTATTTTATGACACATTTATGTTTATATTTTGCTGTGGAAAATTGATCATTGGGAAGACAATAGATGAGATAATATTACCAGCACATGCCCAGAAATAAGTAGGTGAAGACACCACTGGGTACATAAATCATGATGCTGACCTTGGTTTTGAGGACATTTAGAATAATGAAGCACAGATGAAACTTGACTGATATTTTTGGTGATGGGAATTTAGCTGCTTCTTTTCTGCTGCCAATTCCTACATAGAGAATTTTGAAGCAGAAATTGGAGGAGGGGGTTTTAGAAGATTGATTAAGGAGAGTGAAGCATTAAGTAGACATTTATTAAGATAAGATGATGGGTGGATTAGGAAAATGTATTCCAGTTGGGAGTTGCAGAAAAGGGGTACTTGAGGCTCATGTTTTGTTTTTTAATTTTATATGATTATCAACCAGCCATGGCATATCAAGTTGCAGTAAGACTAGGTACCTCCTATTCTTTTTTTTTTAAAGTTATTTTATTTACATTCCAGTCATTGCCCTCCATCTCCGTGGTTCCTCTTCTCACAGTTCCTCATTCCATTCATCCTCCTTGCCTCTGAGAGGAGGCTCCCCTTCCACCCCACTTCCTGCACATACACCAGACTTCAGCCTACTCTGGAGCCTCAAGGCTTTCCAGGGTTAAGCTCATCTTCTCCCACTGAGATCAGATCAGGCAGACTTCTGCTATTTATGTGCCAAGGTCCTAGGACTGGCCTGTGTATGCTTCTAGTTGGTGGCTCAGTCTCTAGGAGCTCTCTGGGGTTTGGATTAGTTGAGACTGCTGATCTTCCTATGGGGTCACCCTCCCCTTCAGTTTCTTCAATCCTTCCCTTAATTCGATCTTAGGGGTCCCCAACTTCAGTCCAATGGTTGGTGTAAGTATCTGTCTCTGTCTCAGTCAACTGCTGGTAGGGCCTCTCGGAGGACAGCCATGGCAGGTTCCTGTCTGCATGCACATCATAGCATCATCAGTAATAGTGTCAAGCCTTAGTGTCCAACATGAGATGGATCCCAAGTTGGGCTGGTCACTGGACCGCCATTCCTTCAGTCTCTTCTTTATTTTTGCCCCTTCAGTTCTTTGGGACAGGAACAATTCTGAGTCAGAAATTTTGACTGTGGGTTAGTAACCCTGTCCCTCCACATGAGGTCCTGTACTCACTGATAAGTGGATATTAGCTTAAAAATACAGAAAACCTAGGATACAACCTACAGATAGCAAGAAGTATAGCAAGCAGAAAGGCCCACATGAGAATTCTTTAATCCCACTTAGAAGGAGGGAGAAAATAATCATGGGAAGCAGAGAGGAGGGTCCTCGGTGGGAGAGAGGAGGGGGAGGAGAAAAGAGGAACGGGATTAGCTATGGGGTGGGGTCAGGAGAGAAGCCCAGAGGACCGGGAGAAAAATAGAAATAAGCAGCCTAGGGGTAGGGTGGGCAGGGTGGGGGAGGGGAGAGAGAACTCCTTAGAAAGTACCAGAGACCCAGGAGGTGAGAGACTCTTAGGGTTCATTGTGGGTGACCTTAGCCAAAATGCCCAACATTGGGGAGCGGAAACTTGAAGGTTCCTCCTATTCTTTTAAGTCTAGATAAGGCAACTCAGTATGGGCAAAGGGTTCCAAAGCAGGCAACAAGGTCAGAGACAGCTTCTGCTCTACTGTTAGGAGTTTCACGAGAAGATCAAGTGAAACAACTGTAATACATGTGCAGAGGGACTAGTCATCCCCATGCATGATCCCTTGTGGCAGTTCAGTATCTGTGAGCCCCTATCGGTTGGTTGGTTCTGTAGGTTTTCTTGCACTGTTCTTGACCCTTCTTCATCAATTGCTGGGTAAAGCCACTCTGATGACGATTGGCCTAGACACCAACCTACGAACATAGCAGAATATCATTAGGATTCATTTAATTAACATTTTTTTTTGTCATTTGTGTTTGGTTCTATTGTGGGTATCTGAGCTATCCAGTGTCTTGCTTCTGGTCCTTTGAGCAGTGTCAGTGGTAGGCTCCCTCTCAAGCCATCTCAAGATGGACCAGTCATTGGTTGATCATTCCTACAATTTACCTTTGCCTTAGCATATCTTGTAGGCAGGATAAATTGTAGTTTGAAATGTTATGGACAGGTTAGTGTCCCAATCCCTCTATCAAAAGATTTCCCTAGTTACCCCATATTGTTAGGAGTCTTAGTTAGGGTCATCTTCAAATATTCCTGGGAATTTCCATTGCCCTAAGTTTACAGGTTGTTCCAGAGATTTCCCCTCCTGATCCCAGTTGCCTCTCCCAGTACTCTGTCCCTCCATCCTTCCTGTTCTTATATACATCTCCATCCCCACCCCAAACCCCATATAATCTCCTGTCCCCATCCACTTGATATGTCTATTGTTTCTCCTTCTCAGTGAGATTCACTCCCCAGACCAGGCCAGCTCCAAAGTCCTCCTTCTTTGGGTCAGTGGATTGTAGCATGATTTTCCCTTACTTTATGGCTTTATCCACTTATATGTGAGGATATACCATGTTTGTTTTTCTGGGTCTGGGTTACCTTACTCAGGATGATCTTTTCTAGTCCCATCCATTTGCTGGCAAATTTTATGATGCCATTGTTTTAAAATAGCTAAGTGATACTCCATTGTGTAAATATACCACATTTTCTTTATTCATTCTTTGGTTGAGGACATGTAGGCGGTTCTCAGTTTCTGACTATTATGAATAAAGATGCTATAAACATAGTTGATCAAGTGTCCTTGTGGTATGGTGGAGCATCCTTTGGATATATGCCCAAGATGGTATAACTGGGTCTTTAGACAGACTGGTTCCCAATTTTCTGAGAAATGTCCACATTAATTTGCAACATGGCTATACAAGTTTTACTCTCACCAACAATGAGGAAGTATTCTCCTTGGTCCAAATCAGTAATGGGAACAGCATGACATATTAGTTGTTTTCAAGTATGTGTTGCATGCATGCTGTTGGTTAATGCCATTCTTGGGAAGCTGTTAGTAAAATCTATTCATCTCAGATGGGGAAACAGATGACATACCAAAGTAAGGTACCACCTAAGTCCAACTGGGTGAACCAATAGTTGTATTGGGTTTTCTTTTCTTTTCTTTTCTTTTTTTTTAGGGTTATTTTCTTTTTCTTTTTTTTATTTTCTAAGTTTTTTTTATTTACATTCCAAATCATTTCCCCCTTCCCGTTTCCTCCCTCCCCGAAAAGTTCCATAAGCCCCCTTCCCTCCCTCTTTTCCCCATTCAACCCCCTCTCGTTTCTCTGTCCTGGCGTTCCCTTACATCCAGTCTTTCCAGGACCAGGGGTCTCTCCTTCCATCTTCTTAGAAATCTATTGATATGCGAATTGTACAATAGAATACAAGAGATGGAAGAAAGAATTTCAGGTGCTGAAGATTCCATAGAATGTATTGGGTTTTCTTATAGGAATATATATGGAGAGTCACAGGAGCAGAAAAGACTTGAAGATATCAGCATCACTAAAAGCCTATTCTAGCATGGGAGTCAGATCACCAGATCTGGAGACCTGGAGTGTACTAAACAATATACAGGAGGTACAGCAAGTTAGAGACACTCTCTTTCAGGCAACTCAGGTAGTCTGAGCCTCTTCCAGAGTGTGCTGCTGATCTCTAATAGTCTTATTATCTTTGCAGCAGCTCAGCTTGTCCTAGAGTCTCTTTTGTCAGTCCCTGCTGTTTATATATGCTTGGAGATGGAGAGGACTGTTGATCCTATCTAGTTTCAGGGAATTTTTGAAGCTTTTAGGCTATTTCCTGGGCTTAGGAGTTTCCATGCCGGATGTGATGTTTTATCTCCTTTAATGACAGTCTGACTTATGAACTTCCTTGAAAAATGGACATCTTTGTCTTAGAGAGAGAAAAAAACAAACATTTTTGCAACATCTGCCTATTTTACTTTAGCCACATTTGACTTTAGGCATGTTGTTTCATAGGAAGAAAATATTTGTGTTTAACCAGGGATGATACCTGAATTGGTTGTATAATGAAATCACTTAACTATTCTCATGTGTAGAAAACAGGAACAGGCTAGAAACAAAACTCCCATCCTAGGAGGGCCATGGAAAGGACCATGTTATGCACATGAGTGCTGCCTGCACCCAAGTAAAGAGGACTTTTTTGATGCATTCCATCTGTATCTAACAATGCTCCATAGCTGGAAGTGAAGTACCTTATAAAAATCTCCATGTTCTAATTTACTATGGTACAGTAAGAGCTTAGCAGATATCATAAGTAAGACGTCACAAGTTTTGGTGCTAGATGAAGCCCCAGAATTTTAGGACTTAAGAAGTTGGAGAAGATGGAGATATAAGTAAGTATGTCAACCCTTTGATGATATAATTTATTTTGCATAGAGTCTAGGCATTGTTAGTTTTCAAAATGATCCCAAAGTTCTAATATATTGGCAGTGCTGAAGACTATTGTCTTAAATGCTTTGCTTATAATCAGTTACTGAAATAATCTTTATAAATTCCTTTGATCCCTGGATTAAATATGTAATTGGTGGCATGTGCAAAATATTACATGTTGAAGAGTGATGAAGTGGCCCACATTCTCATGCAATTCATTTTGCCCAATACAATCTCTGTAGATTTAAATTAATGTAGATAGCTGTTCCCTAATAACTAAAGGGTTCCATGTTTCTTTTCTAAAATATCAAAGGAAATATAATTCTAACTAGACTTGGCTATATGTAATACATTCAACACTGCATTATTCTACCATAGACTTTTCATTGAATGTGGTATGACATACTTGTTAGGCCAGCACTAAAAATGCCAGAATAAAACTGTTCCAAGTTCAAAATTTTTTTTCTTATAAGGACAACATTTAATTGGGGCTGGCTTACAAGTTCAGAGGGTCAGTCCTCTTCATCAAGGCAGGAACATGGCAGCATCTAGGCAGGCATGGTGCAGGAGGAGCTGAGAATTCTACATCTTCATCTGAAGGCTGTGTAGCAAAATTTTTATAAACCAACCCCACCAATCAAAGGTATCCAAAGCAAAACAGGTATGCTGCATAATTTTAAGAATCCATAGTTTCTGTGATTTTTGATATATAAATTTGTATTATTGCTTTGTGGAGACATAGAAATCTAATAAATGTCTAAGTTATTATTGATTCTTAAAACCTAATGCTCTCATTTGGAGTGTAAATAGAAAAAATATAGAAAATAAAAATAAAAAAACAAAAAACAAAAACAAACAAACAAAAACCTAATGCTCTTTTTTAACAAATATCTTTCTGTGCTCTCCATTGTTGAAACCATTTGGAATCTGCACTTATGGTTTGAAGTTACTTCATGGGTCTAGGTATTCTGAATTCAATCTCATATGTTTTTTTACTCCTCATTTATAGCCATCTCTGACACCAAAGTTTCCAGTGTTGTGGTTTGATGGTAAACAACATTTGGGGGGCATTTAAACAATCAACTTTATTATGATCCTTATTAATTTTGATAAAATAACAATTACCTTCTAACCAAGGTCTGGAAGATCTGTTTTCAGGTTCCCTCTGACTATCCAAACAAGCAAAACCAAGTGAAAACAGAACTGTCTGCCATAAGATAAAATTTCAGTTTGCAATTATCTGCACAATTTATTGGAAACTTCGCTCCATTCTGTGGCAGTGGCTTTACCAATTATCATGACTCCGAGCATCATCAGTCAGAAGTAAACAGATGGAAGATGCTTCACTCATTGCTCACAGCTTTCCATTTATTATAACACTAAGCACAGAATGCATGAGCTCTAAATGTAGCACATCATGAAAATATTATCCTCTGTAAATACAATGATTTGGATTTGTTCCTATTCAGAGGACATGTAGGAAATTCTTGAGGATATTGTACTCTGATTTCTTTCAGTCTGCAAGAGCTAGACCCATCCCCCACTTACGGATTGATACAAGTAGTGAAATCACTCCCAAATCTTCAGGAAATGAAAGGCTAGATCTCTAATCACTGCATGCACACTTCACTTTAATATTTCATTCAGCTTTGATAGAAGATTATAATGGAAGATATTATGAAAGGGCACCACTACAATTGTACTCAGTGGGCCATGTGTAATATTTGAAAGTACATCATCTCTGTGGGTACTTTGCAAGTTGCAGTTGTTAGACGAAGAATAAATGTTAAACTAGATTCTTTTGGTCATCCAATCAAATGCATTTATTATGTGCCCTCTGTGTGCAAAGAACTGTATTAAGCACATAGTTTGGTCCCTGCCATTATTCTTAAACTATGCTCCTGGTGTGTGTTAAGCAGGGCCAAATGAATCTTTCTAATAAAATAAAATAAAAGCATTTCCACCAGTTTCTAGAAAAATAGGTTAGTGTGCAGAATTGTATGTCATATTTTTTCCTGCTCATTTTTAGATGTTTGATGCCTGTTCCTAGTAGTTAATATTTGTAGTTCATAAAAAGAAGTAATTAAGCTATTTAAGCAGCTGAATCAAATTTACAATTTATTTGCATTTACTACATTTTAATTTTATGTTGTACTATCATCATGAAAATGTGAACTCCAATGTAACTTAAATTAAGATGCCCTGAAAATGAGTCTATAATTCCTTCAAGCTGCTAAAAGTCAGCGGTTTAGACAGTTGCCTAAGATATAAATATCTACAATAAAATCTTATGTATTGCAAAAGAATTAATGCATCATTATAGGCAATTAAAGCTTGGGAATCCCCAGGAAGATTGACTTATTTCTTTTTACTAATATTCTTCATTTTTCTATAGGTTGCAATTAAATTGTGTCTTTTATTTTAAATACCAATCATTTTTTTTTACTATTGCTTCAGATCATTGGTAGACACATCCTACACATAACATGCTTTGAGATTGTCAGACAGCATTAGATGAGTATTTTAAATTGTCAGTGAACACTGATCACACTCTTGGTGTCAGATGCTGTGTTCTACATTCTATTCCCCTCTCAGACCTCACACTCACCCTATGGAAAGATGCTTTTATTCTGACCTCCTTTTTCAGAAGGGGAAATGGAGACACAGAGATGAAGCAAACTTAACCCTTTTTACATGGCTAATTAACAACAAACCACGGATTGAAAGCCAGGAAGTTTGGCTACAGAATGTGGATTCTTGGCAGTTAGGCTACAATAACATTATTATGAATATTATTATAATTACTGTCTCATGTAATTAAAAGAGTGACTGTAGCACTTGTCCAATGATGTCACTAAGAACACAGTTCCCTTTATTTTCAATGCTCTTTTTCCCAAGATGCTTGTCAACAGTGACAGGGAAGCTTTCCCTCATTCACATCCAGCCAGGAAGCAAGAACCCGGGCTCACTGCTCCTTCTTACAGAAATCTCAAGAACCATCTGAATGATCCAACTTAAGAGCTGACAGCCTGGGAATCAATGATTATGGTCAGAAGTGAGTTCTTTGTTATTACTGAAGTTCAGGGAAATACCCTATTGGATAATGGGAGATCACACACACTTCCCTGAAGCCACAGGATCCTTGATGGACTTATGATAAAAGAGGAGAAGGGTATTTCAAAAGTAACCTACACAGTAAATAGAATGTGATATGAATACATTCAATTGTTTGTATTGAGTACACCAATTAGAGGTTACTAGGTACTTGTATATGTGACATTGCATATTATCTAGCAATCCATACATCTGTCTTCATCTGTATCTATCAGTTATCTTCTATTTCATTATGAATTAGTTATTGAGAGGACAAAGACACCATAAAAATTTTGGTGTTCAAGGGAATTGAAGTCAGGGGTATCTATAGTAAATTCATCATGTCAAACCATCATATAAGTAATGTTGACTATTGAAAGAACAAAATTTATCCAAAGGCTTTGATGCTGCAGATGGTTGGAACACCTAATAAAATGGAGAAAATAACATTTTTTTTCCATAAAATGATTGCTCTCAAATATCACAAACCGGTTCTTTATGTGCTATTTGAATAATTTTCCTTGGTGTTGGTTTTTTTTTTGCATTTTTTTCATGCCTTGTTTTAAAGCAAATAAATACATGAGGCTCACAAAGAGCATGCACGAGAAATTTTAATGCTAAGGTTATGATGGCAGCTTGTGATGTAGAGGAATAATATTCTTGCCCAAAGGAGATATATATGCTTCATGTTCTGTGCTTAAAGAGAAGCCTCCTAAGAAAAACCCACCTCTGGCTTCTCATGTCAAGGCTACACCATTTACAAAGTACAGTAGCAAAGACACAGGTGGAAGAAAAGAGAGGAAATTGGTATACCTGCAGTTTAGGGCCTCCTAAACTGAAATCCTTACTCACCCATTTCAATGCTAGGATATATAGCGTAGAGACAGTCTTGTTGAACCCTGAAATTCTGAAAGAGAAAATGACCTTCCTGATATAAAATAGCTCTTTCCCTTATGTCCTGTGTTTCTATATCAAACCAATGGTGGTGACCTGCCTCATTGAACTGTAGTATTCTTTTCATGTATGTATGTATGTATGTATGTATGTATTCATTCATTTATACTACAGATTTTATTCTTGCATCCAACTACCCTCCGACTGTTCCACAACCCATACTCCTTCCCCAACCCCTGTCTCCACAAGGGTGTCTCCACCCCCCCAAACCCTACTCCACCTAACCTCTAAACTCTCTGGGGCCTCCAGTCTCTTGAGAGTTAGGTGCATCATCATCCCAGATTGAACCCAGGCAGTCCTCTGATGAATATGTGTCGGGGGTCTCATATCAACTAATGTATGCTGCCTGGTTGGTGGTCCAGTGTTTAAGAGATCTCTGGGGTCCAGGTTAATTGAGACTGCTAGTCCTTCTACAGGGTGACCCTCATGTTGGTTGTAAATATCTGCTTCTGAATCTTTCAGCTGCTAGGTCCATTTTTGTGAGTGCTCCATAGTCTCAGTAATATTTTTTTTAAAGATTTATTTATTGTTATATGTAAGTACACTGTAGCTGTCTTCAGACACCCCGGAAGAGGGCATCAGATCTCATTATAGATGGTTGTGAGCCACCATGTGGTTGCCAGGATTTGAACTCAGGACCTCCAGAGGAACAGTCAGTGCTCTTAACCGCTGAGCCATCTCTCCAGCCCAGTAATATTTTTTTTAAAGATTTATTATATGTAAGTCCACTGTAGCTGTCTTCAGACACACCAGAACAGGGCATCAGATCTCATTACAGATGGTTGTAAGCCACCATGTCGTTGCTGGGATTTGAACTCAGGACCTCTGGAAGAGCAGTCAGTGGTCTTAACCACTGAGTCATCCCTCTATCCCCCATAGTCTCAGTAATATTGTTAGGTCTTGGGGCCTCACTTGAGCAGGATCTTACTTTGGGCCCATCGCTGGAACCTTCTTTTCCTCAGGCTCCTCTCCATTTCCATCCGTGCAGTCTTTTCAAATATGGGTCATATTTGAAAAATATGAATGGGTCATATGAAAATATGGATGGCAGTCCCATCCCTCACTTGACGTCTGTCTTTCTCCTGGAGGTGGGCTCTATATAAGTTCCCTTTCCCCAATGTAGGACATTTCATTTAAGTTCCCTCTATTTGAGTCCTGAGAATCTTTCACCTCCCAGGTTTCTGGTACTTTCTGGAGGATCCCCCAATTCCTACTTCCAGAGGTTGTCTGTTTCCATTCTTTCTACTGACCATCAGATCTTCAGCCCTTTTCTCTTACGCAATACCAGATCAGGTTCCCCTCTCCCACACAACCCCTGTCCACTTTGCTTCCCATGTCCTTCTTCCCACCCCACTTGTGATTGCTTTCTTCTTCCTCCCAAGTGTGACTAAGGCATACTTACTTGGGCCCTTCAGCTTGTTGGCCGTTTTGAGTTCTGTGGAGTGTATCTTGGGTATTCTGTACTCTTATTTTTTGTAGCTAATATCTGCTTATTAGTGAGCACATACCATGCATGTCCTTGTGGATCTGAGTTACCTCACTCAAGATGATATTTTCTAGTTCCATCCATTTGTCTGTAAAACTCAGGATGTCCTCATTTTTTCATTGTGTAAATGAATGGAATTTATACATTTTCTGCATTCATTTTCTGTCGTGGGACATCTGGGTTGTTTCCAGCTTCTGGCTATCACAAACAAGGCTGCTATGAACATAGTGGAACACGTGCCCCTGTGGCATGGAGGGGCATCTTTTGGCTATATTCCCAAGAGTGGTATTGCTGGGTCTTCAGGTAGATCTATTTCCAATTTTCTGAGGAATTGTCAGATTGATTTCCAGAGTGGTTGTTCCAGTTTGCAATCCCACCAGCAAAGGAAGAATGTTCCTCTTTTGCCACATCCTTGCCAATATGTGTTGTAACCTTAAATTTTGATCTTAGCCATTCTGATTGGTGTAAGGTGGAAACTCAGGGTTGTTTTGATTTGCATTTCTCTGATCACTAAGGAATTTGAACATTTCTTTAAGTGCTTTTTAGTCATTTGAGATTCCTCTTGTGAATTCTCGGTTTAGTTCTATACCCCATTTTTTTATTGGGTTGTTTGGTTTTTTTGGTGGTTAGCTTCCTGAGTTCTTTATATATTTTGGATATTAGTCCTCTATTGGATGTGGGGTTAGTGAAGATTTTTTCCTAATCTGTAGGTTTCTGACTTGTCTTATTGACTATGTCCTTTGCCTTATAGAAACTTTCCAGTTTCATGAGGTCTCATTTATCAATTCTTGATCTTAGAGAATGAGCCATTGAAATTCTGTTTAGGAAATTTCCCCCTGTGCCAATGAGTTCAAGGCTCTTTTCCACTTTCTCTTCTTTTAGATTCAGTGTACCTGGTTTTATGTTGAGGTCCTTGATCCACTTGTACTTGAGCTTTGTGCAAGGTGACAAATATGTGTTTATTTTCATTTCTCTATATACAGACAGACAGACTAGCACCATTTATTGAAGATACTTTGTAGCATTTTATAGATTTATATAACAGGCAATATAAGTGCTTGTGAATCATTGAGTTTTGATTTACCTTTCCCATCTCTCCTAAGAGAGAAAAAAAATCTGGAATTTTTCAAGTAGTATATGTCTTTTAGTTAAAAAGACTAAGGCAAAAAGACATCCAATTCAAATACATATTTGTACATCCACAAGTTAAAAATAAGCATATGTATAGAATAACTGCAAAACTGGTCAAATTCCTATATATTTTATACTTAGTTTTATACTTTGATAAGATTTTATATTAGTATCATGTTTGTTATGGTTAATACACTAACATTGCTATACAAATGCCCTTGGGTTTCTTGCATGAGTTTTTATTGTTATAACTACAGCATATATACAGAATTAGCTTGAAACAGTGCAGAGAATTCTCATGTACCCCACAGTGAGTGTTCCTTATTATTGACTCCTTGCATTAACACAGCACATTTGTCAAAATTAATGAACCATCATAGATTAGTAGCACAAAGTACAGTTCACATTTCACTTAACTTTATTCCATTTTTCTCTAATATCCTGTTCTTATTTCAGGGGTCCACCCAGTATATCATATAATTTTTAGCATTTTGTTTTTAACTCATCTACCTGACTGTGACTTTCTTAGACTATTCAGGTTACCAGCTACCGTGAAAATATTGGTGATTATTGGTCAAGTGTTTTACAAGATGATGCTGTTCATTTGAAATTGTTGCATCTTCTCCCATAAATGGACTGCTTCGAGTGGTGTGTGTGTGTGTGTGTGTGTGTGTGTGTGTGTGTGTGAGAGAGACTGATATCACAGTGATACTGCCATTCTTAAAGTATTAAGCCAAAATTTAAACTGGTATTTTTTGAATAAAAATACTAAATTATAAAATACTCACTAAAGACGTTTTACACATCTCTTATTGTAGTAAAAGCATCCTATCTTTGGTAGCGGTGGTGGTGGTAGTGATGATGATGACAATTATGAAATAACTATTTATTTGTAAATATTTCAATGCAGCATTACTTTCCATTTCTCATCCAGTAAGATCCTGTGTGTGCTTCCCTGTATGTCACTGCATAGTGACTATAGTTGTATTATAAGAATCAACATATATCTATCATGTTGATTTTCTCAAAGAACCAACTCCTCGTTTTGTTGATTCTTTGTATGGTTTTATTTGTTTCTACTTGATTGATTTCAGCCCTGAGTTTGATGATTTCCTGCCTTCTACTCCTCTTTGGTGTATTTGCTTCTTTTTGTTCCAGGGCTTTCAGGTGTGCCATTAAGCTGTTAGTGTATGCTGTCTCCCGTTTCTTTTTGGCGGCACTCAGGGCTATGAATTTTCCTCTTAGCACTGCTTTCATTGTGTCCCATAAATTAGGGTATGTTGTGCCTTCATTTTCATTAACTTTCAAAAAGTCTTTGATTTCTTTCTTTATTTCCACCTTGACCAAGTTATCATTGAGTAGAGCATTGTTCAGCCTCCATGTGTACGTGGGTTTTCTTTTGTTTTTGTTGCCATTGAAGACCACCCTTATTCTATAGTGATCTGATAGGAGGCATGGGATTATTTCTATCTTCTTGTATCTGTTGAGGTCTGATTTGTGACCAATTATATGGTCAATTTTGGAGAAGGTACATCTCACACCAGTCAGGATGGCTAAGATCAAAAACACAGGAGACAGCAGTTGTTGGCGAGGATGTGGAGAAAGAGGAACACTCCTCCACTGCTGGTGGAATTGCAAGCTGGTACAACCACTCTGGAAAGCAGTCTGGCGGTTCCTCAGAAAACTGGGCATGACACTCCCGGAGGATCCGGCTATACCACTCCTGGGCATATACCCAGAGACTTTACCTGCATGCAATAAGGACACATGCTCCACTATGTTCATAGCAACCTTATTTATAATAGCCAGAAGCTGGAAAGAACCCAGATGTCCCTCAACGGAGGAATGGATTCAGAAGATGTGGTATATCTACACAATGGAATACTACTCTGCAATTAAAAACAATGAATTCACGAAATTCCTAGGCAAATGGTCAGATCTTGAAAATATCATCCTTAGTGAGGTAACCCAATCACAAAAGAACACACATGGTATGCAGTCACTGATAAGGGGATATTGACCCAGAATCTCGGAATACCCTAGACACAATCCGCATATCAATAGATTTCTAAAAAGATGGAAGGAGAGACCCCTGGTCCTGGAAAGACTGGATGTAGGGGAACGCCAGGACAGAGTAACGAGAGGGGGTTGAATGGAGAAAAGAGGGAGGGAAGGGGGCTTATGGGACTTTCGGGGAGGGAGGAAACGGGAAAGGGGAAGTGATTTGGAATGTAAATTAAAAAAATAAAAAAAAAAGAATCAACATATAGTTGTACTTTGTTTTCCTAACATTATTTGATTCAGAACATTTTGGTAAAATTTCCTAGCAATTCATAAAGTGATCATGATTATTAATCATACATGTTGCTATGGATAAGCAAAGACTGAAATCTTGCATTTTTCCTTCAATACAACTATACTTTGGGTTGAAAATTATGAGTAACTAGGTTAGACAAAGCTTTATAGTAAGTGTAAACAGACAATGTAAAACTTGATTTGGGACAGTGATATTAAAGGCTTCATGGAGGAGGTAACATTGCTTTATACCTTGAGTAAGTTACAGAAAATTTGAATACAGAGTAAGAGAATAGAAACCCAGTTGTCTACTGGGGTTTCACTTTGTTTGAATCCTCGTTTTATATCTCAAACACATTATCTATCTGCCTGTTATTGTATAATTATAGGCCACTGCTTGTGATTCTCCTCACTTTATTCTCAATGAAGAATCTGTGCTTCTAGTAGGCACCCTTGTGTTGGGAACTGCACACCTCCCTGTTTACTCAACTGTCATCTTAAAATCAGTATGTAAAAAATAATCCCTGCTCACTTTATTAGAAGAGTAATAACACTTAAAATCACTTGCTCTGTTTTTCAGTGTTATGAATAAATCCCTGAACCTTGTATTGGGCAGTAATTCTATACTGAGCTACACCCTAGCCACTGCTTTTATGAGAAACAACATTTCATTATGCAGTTCTAGCTATCTTAATATTCTCAATATTCCTACCTCTGCCTTCCTAGTGCTAGGGGTACAGGCATGTACTACCAAAATGGACAATTTCTTAGTTTTGACTAAACCATTTCTAGATTGCAACATAGATAATTTTACAAACTGCCTGATAACTTTTGGTCACATTACCTATAGTAAGACTGACTTTTTCTTATGCTAAGGTAGGCAGCAGTTTTGTTGACCTTAAGAGAAGTTATAAAAATCAAATGACTTAGTATAATGTCATAATAGTGTTGCTCCCCCTAATTATTCACATAGTTTGACTAAAAATAGAGTTACCTGTTTAAGCACTAAGGACCCAAATCTACCAATCACTGTCAATGAAACTCTTTAATGTCGTTTTGCCCAATACTCTCAACTCTGTGGTCTACTTTCTTATCCTTTTCTACACAGTCTACTGTCTTTCTTCTTAGTGCTCTCCCAGGCCTGGCCTTCATCTTGAGTTGCAGTCCTTTACTGTTGGCTTTAGAGTTTATTACATTTTTAAAAACTCTTTAGTACTCAGCACTGTTTCTAGAATAACATTCCTAACAGATGAAGATGGTTTTGCTCTTCTGTTTTAATCAAGTCCTCTGCATTAGATGCTGGAATCTGAACTTAGCACTCCCTGGGCTCTGCCGTAAACTCTTGAATTATCTGTAATAAATTTCTAGCCTGACACATTATAGTTATCTGCAAACTTTCCTTCCCATGCTGCTGTTTTATTCCTAAGAGCTGATATTATTTTCCAAGTCTTCTTGGACCCCTCATGTGTGATGTCTTTTCTACCAGTGTTGCAATAGGCGAGCATGAACTTGCACACTTAAAAATCACTTGAAATGGAGTTCTAACACAAACCTGGCAACCTGTAAGTTCTGCTACAAACTTCACATGCTAATGTCCTAATATCTTCGCTTTCTCTTGCATTTACTTATGTGTGCATCTCTTTCTTCCACCAGTGTATATGTTCCTTGAAAATATTTATCTAGCATTTAAGTTTTTCATTATTCTTAAATCTTAAATTCTTCTTCTATTTGAAAAAGACCCATATGGATTTATTAGTAATTTAGTAATCAAATGGTAATACTTATTTCCTCACATTTCTTTTCATTTGTATAATTATGTGAGCTCTCATTTATCATCAAAAGTCAATGCTCTGCAGGAGAAAAGTGTGTTGTCCCAGATCTAGAACGTTCTGGATTACCTATGTATTAGGAGATCAGTTCTGATGATGTTAGACACTGACAACAGCACCAGCTATTTGAAAGTCCAAAGTATGTCTGTCTTTATTATCTCAAGCCACCTATTTCTGTTTTTGTTCTTTTTACAACATGCTTCATTTCTTTGTCAAATGAGTTCTATCTGTGTTCATGACTATGTCATATCTCAGTTCTATGTTCTGACTTTATGACCATTTTCCCCTATGCACTTCTCAAAACTAAGATTAGGTTTGGCAGTGAAATCCATCAAAGATGGCCTGTGTCTTCATATTTCAGCCTGTCATGGGGTACACTAGAATGGAATTTCCCATTTATTGAGAAATGAAATGAAGATAGCTGAGCATTTAATTTTAATTGCCTTTGTTGTTCATCAAGTTGTCACTTCTCACTTTCTGTGACTTCCCAGCTAGAATTTCTCTTTCATGCAAACAACAGAACAGAATTGAATTACATGAAAGAAGCTACACACCAACTCCCAGCAGTATGTTTTGACAAAACATTTTGTCTCTTAAATGACTTCAGATACTATAGTCAAAAAGCCTTGACTGTAAATAATGGGATCATAAAACCTATCTTTAAAATTTTACCTGACAGTAATGCTGTGCAAATATCTGCACTTCTAGTTCACCTTCTCCACTTGTTTACATCAGGATTTTAATGGAGTGGCTGTCACAGAACAACAGCTAAAGGCCAATGCTTGATAAGTTGCTATAAAAACACAGTGTTTAAAATGAGAATTTCCTTCTTAAATTCAGCCATCATAAAGGTGATGTGGTGGTGGTTACAAAATATATATATATATATATATATATATATATATATATATATATATATATATATATATACTGAAGAAACAGGTTTCCTTGGAGGACCTCAATAAAATTCTTAGGGTTAAGTAACATTCTAAACAGCAATGACTTTCAGATCATGAATTTTGAGTTGCTAATGAAACCCAGTAAAATACTCACTTATACAAATGCGGTCATAAAGACTGACTTGTCTTTTTTGAATATATATCTTCATCAATATATATATGCCAATAAAACAAAAACGTGTAAGTAGAAATATGCATATTTATATATTTACTTAGCAATAATTATTGACAAAGGAGGTCATGAATTTGAAAGAGTAAGGAAAAGTATATGGGAGAGTTTGGAGCAAAGGGAAGACTTGATGTTATAATCTCAAAAAGTAAAAGAAATAAATTTAAAAAATTAATTGACAATGTAATTTTGGTATAGACTTTTAAAAATGTACCCATATGGTAGTTCATTAATAGACATATTCCTTAACTGAATATACTAAATGTGCTCTTTAAAATAGTAGTCACATTGTCTGAAATACTACCTGATTTGTAAAATTTCAGTTTTTTACATATTTACATATTTTGACAATATGTAAATAAATTAACAGGATATAGGTGGCTAGCTTATGTTTTGTTTATTTGTTCTCAAATCTCCATGGGTACAAACAAGACCAGGATAACATTTACAGAGTGCTTTGTACGTGTATCACAAGGTGTTGGACATTTCAGATGGATTGTTTTACATCAGATCATGCAGGAATTATTCATGATGAATCTGAAAAGCTATTTCTTAAAATTTCCTTTTGTCATCTTGTTACAATGCTGTAGTAGTATGAACTACTAAACAAATAATTAGGTGAATTATCTAAATTACTTTCCTTATTTCCATGTGCCATGATACTGAGCCTTATTTCTTACTGAAAACCTGTTTTTGTGTTTGGTTTCTTCTAAAATAAATGATGAAACTTTTTGTTATAACACATCTTCAAATCCTGTTTTAACAAGGTGAATTCTGCACCTGCTTTAGTTTGTTTCAACAGTTCGGTGAAATGTGCAGCAACACTGTGACCATTATTTGTTTCTTAAGAACTTAAAATTTCTCTTCATTTAAAAATACAGAGTACCATATTTACTATCACAATGAGACTCTGAAAGTGTCAAATAGAAACTCCAGATGCTCATGTACTTTATCAAGATTCAACATTCTGATTCCACTTTACTTTCTGTCTGCAAAATGATTGTACTAACAACTAATCATTTCAATACAATTCTTTTTTCCCCAAAGAAATTTGTTTCTTTTCAAGAACTCCCAGGATAGTGTCAAATATGGCTTGATTGATTCTAATGACATAATCTTCTTTCTTGGCAAATTCCATCTACACTGTTAAAGAACTTCTCTGGATTAACATTTTTCGAGATTATTTTAATTCTCTTTTATTCTGAACAAATCAAATTCTCTGTCTTGTCCTCTCTTGCTCATTTTATTTCATCAGACTCTATAATTTGAAAATTGGAAGGAAATTAGATTCTGATCTACAATGAGATGATATTTCGGAGATGGTGGCATCCCTTGTGATATTAAGGACTCTACTGAAGAAGAAATAACCATCCATTTTCAACATTCTATTTTATCCCATCACTTTATGGATGTGTTCCAAGTCTATGCTGCTATCACAAAACCACTCACAA
The DNA here is from genome assembly GCA_036184795.1 of Tokudaia tokunoshimensis. Lineage (NCBI taxonomy): Eukaryota > Metazoa > Chordata > Mammalia > Rodentia > Muridae > Tokudaia > Tokudaia tokunoshimensis. The sequence continues at coordinate 37,884,916 of BTHU01000004.1, read as the reverse complement.
AAATGTCTTTGAGTCAGCATGAGTAAGCCCTTGAACTCCAAGGTTGAAGTGGTATAAATGATACAGTCCAGAAACTTTTTCCCTACTTGAATATATACCATTTCTTCAATCAAGGGAAACTTCAGAAAATATTGAATTCAACCTCATAGGGATACCCATTTGCCTTCTTTCTCAACAAAAATGTCAAAGCAACTCTTATCCCTAAGCTGTTTTGGGGAGCAGAAGGACCGCAGAAGGTTAGAGCTAATGCCTATCTTTTGCCTCCAGTACTCACCTAGAAGGGAAACTCAGGAGGAGGGTCATAAATAAAGGAACTTAGAGGATTCATCCATCCATTTTCTCTGATGTCATATTTGAGACACCAAATAGTCATTTTTTTTTTGTACAACCCCAAAGTGAAGGACACACAAAGAAAAAAATGCACTACCATTTTCCATCTCTTTTCAAGACCAAGAACTCTTTGGAAATGTCCTGTTTCTCTTTAGGATGGGCTCATGGCTTTGTAAAAACATGTCAATCAGCCCGATAAGATTGCATAAAAGCAAAGGAGTATTTCAGTATGCTTTGGGCTTTGCAGCCTTCCTTTAAACTACAGTGTTGTCATCTATAAAACTGGAACAAGAGCAATATTATTCATGGAATAGCTTTCAGTATCTGTTACATTAACACAGAGAATGGAGTTTTGACAACACAAAAAATGTCAATAACTGTTAAACATTAATAATAAACTTACCTAAAATGTGTCTTGCAAATATGTATGGTGGAATTAAAGAAACGTAGGTTAATGCTTCTCAGAAATCAATGTGTGTGTGTGTGTGTGTGTGTGTGTGTGTTTACTTAAAATTTTAAGTTTTATGGCTGCAGTATACCTCAGTGGTAAAGTACTTGTCTGACATGCTGAAGACCCTGATTTCAGTCCCAAACACAATTGTGAGTAAATACATATTAAAATAAAACATAAATTTACATTTATTAATTTATAACATATACACATAAAAGGAATTATATGTGTTAGATTTAGATTTGTATATGATCAATATATATTTGTAAGCAAACACCTAAGTCTACAAATAACATGTAAGAGAGAGTCCTCTTGCTAACTGGGTCATTAGTTCCTTAAGGGAAATTTCTATTCTGTCACCAGCCATCACTAGAAAATAGTTGTCTATTTTGGACTTTCCTAAGAATGTATTTTGTGTCTGGAGTATAAGATTATTTGGTACCATTAAATTTTCACTACATATTGCTTCTCATTTTAAAATGTACTATATGTTCTTTGTCCATTGTAAGGGTGATGGATCTTTCAGTTGTTTTCTGTCTGGTTTCTTTGCACATAAAGCATCTATGAACATTCTGTGCAGTCAATCAGTGTCCATAAGTGTGCTTTCTACTGCTTTTAAACCCAGGAACAAAATTTTTGAATTGTGGTTTATGAAAGTGCTCAACACTACTACATATTTTTAAACAAGCCAGGCATGGCTGTGGAGGGATTTGATTGTAATCCCAGCTATGGAAAAGCATGAGGAGGGAGGGTATGGTCTCTATTGTCAGCCTGATCAAGGCCATGTCTTAGAAAACAAGCAGACACTGTTAACCTATGTATACACATGTACATTATGTGTAAACTGTGTATATAGGGTCAAGTATTATTTGACCATAAAAATGAAAGAAATCATGCCATTCATGACAATATAATTACACATATAATTTGCTATGCTAAATGAAGCAAACCAGTGAACAAAAGTTGTACATCCTGTGATCTTGCATTTGTGTAAATTTTTTAAAAAGCAAACTCAAAGAAGGAAAGTAGAGAATTGCATTTTCAAGGTTTAAGTGGAAGGACATGGACAGGAAGACATACTGGTCACAGTGGACAGGAATTATTTCTGGTGATCCTCTGCCCAGAATGGTGACTATGACTAAGACTGTATTGACTATTTGAAAATCTGTAAGTAAATTTTAAATGTCCTGACTATATCTACACCCCTTCACTCACATGATGTGAGATGATAACATAAAATATCTTGATAGACACAATTGTTATGTCCATTGTTATGGTAATATATTTTACAATGTCTCTATGGTAATGTATCAAATGTTGACATTGTATACCTTAGATATCTTCAGAATTTTAAAAGTAAGGTATATCTCAGTAGAAGAGGTTAGAGGTGAAGTCCAGAAGAAATCCACCAAACTGAAATTAGAGGTTGACAACCTAGGTTTCTGAGGTTTTCAAAGCACTGTTCCTGGTTACTTGGGATGTCAGAAGAAGTTAATGCTTTGAGGGTATAGGACTGATCTGCAAACATTTTGTTGGCCATACAGGAAGGTTTATCTTAGCTTCTGGGGATCATCATACTGTTTATGGATTATAATAACCTTCCTTCTTTAAAGTAGTAATGGTGGGTCAAACCTTTGTCATGTCTTATGTTCCCCACACATCTGCTGCACTATTCTTAGCCCATATCAAGCAGCTCACTCCTGCCTATAATTCCAGGTCTGGAGGATTGATCTCATGCTCTCTTCTGCCCTCCACAGATACTTGAACTCATTCTCCCCCCCATACACACACACACACACACACACACACACACTTTGAAAATTAAAAAAAAAACTTTTTTTAGAAGAGAAGAGAAAAATGGGATAGGTAGGAAGATCACATGAAGACCTGAGTTTCCCTACACCCAGGTGAAAAGACAGACAGACCCAGAAACACGGTTTTCTAAACAAGTCCTATGGGTCAGATACATTTCTGGAACTTTCTGTCTACCTAGGCTTGCCAATCTGTGAGTGCACAGTAGGATCAGTGAGAAACATATGTCTCAAAACATAAGGTAGAGTGCACAAGATGAAGACATCCAAAGTCAACCTTTTACCTCCATCATGCTGGCACACCTAAATGCACATGTGCACACAACCACAAACATGAACACACCCAAACAGTACATACACACACAAGAATGGAGGTGCCCTCCTCTGACTAATACAATTACAGCACAAACCCTACATTCAATATTCAGAAACATAAAAGAACAGCCAGGCAGTTTGAAGTTGCCATAGGACAAGGTCACGTGCTGCAGTATCACCTTTTCCAAAAAAATAAGTAAATAAATAAATAGGTGATACAAATTGGGGGTTGTTCTGGGGAGAATTGGAGGGAGACATTAGGAGTGAATATGATCAATTTATGTCATATAAAATTCTTTAGGAATTAATAACACTTTTTTCCCTAAAGAATGGAGAAAACAGAATAGATAAAGGAGAAAATGGGGAGCAGAAGATGTAGGCATTCACATCATTTCAGATGTGCATCAAAAGATAAGGTCACCTCTGTTCTAGAGATTGGTAAACTCTGACTACCCGTTTAACCACTTCTTTTTATTTTATTTTATTTTATTTTATTTTATTTTATTTTATTTTTTAACTTACATTCCAAATCATTTCCCCTTTCCCGTTTCCTCCCTCCCCAAAAGTCCCATAAGCCCCCTTCCCTCCCTCTTTTCTCCATTCAACCCCCTCTCGCTTCTCTGTCCTGGTGTTCCCCTACATCCAGTCTTTCCAGGACCAGGGATCTCTCCTTCCATCTTCTTAGAAATCTATTGATATGCGGATTGTGTCTAGGGTATTCCGAGATTCTGGGTTAATATCCCCTTATCAGTGACTGCATACCATGTGTGTTCTTTTGTGATTGGGTTACCTCACTAAGGATGATATTTTCAAGTTCTGACCATTTGCCTAGGAATTTCGTGAATTCATTGTTTTTAATTGCAGAGTAGTATTCCATTGTGTAGATATACCACATCTTCTGAATCCATTCCTCCGTTGAGGGACATCTGGGTTCTTTCCAGCTTCTGGCTGTTATAAATAAGGCTGCTATGAACATAGTGGAGCATGTGTCCTTATTGCATGCAGGGGAAGCCTCTGGGTATATGCCCAGGAGTGGTATAGCCGGATCCTCCGGGAGTGTCAAGCCCAGTTTTCTGAGGAACTGCCAGACTGCTTTCCAGAGTGGTTGTACCAGCTTGCAATTCCACCAGCAGTGGAGGAGTGTTCCTCTTTCTCCACATCCTCGCCAACAACTGCTGTCTCCTGTGTTTTTGATCTTAGCCATCCTGACTGGTGTGAGATGGAATCTCAGGGTTGTTTTGATTTGCATTTCCCTAATGACTAAGGATGATGAACATCTCTTTAGGTGCTTCTCAGCCATTAGATATTCTTCAGGTGAGAACACTTTGTTTAGCTCTGTACCCTATTTTTTAATAGGGTTACTTGCCTCTCTGGAGTTTCACTTCTTGAGTTCTTTGTATATATTGGATATTAGCCCTCTGTCGGATGTAAGGTTGGTAAAGATCATTACCCAGTTAGTTGGTTGCCGCTTTGTCTTTTTGACAGTGTCTTTTGCCTTGCAAAAACTTTGTAATTTAATGAGGTCCCATTTGTCTATTCTTGATCTTAGAGCATAAGCTTAACCACTTCTTACCAGCTTCCATTACCTCAAATGTTCATAGTGCTGTTCACAGTATGTCAGCTTAAATGACTAGAAGGGTCTCTCAGGACTGCCGCTGCTGACATCCCAAACTGAAAGCCAGGGCTTTTCAGATTCCTGTAGGCAAGGAGTTTTCAGGGGTGCCTTAAGTCATTTTGTCACATGACTGTTTCATAGCCTTGATACTATTTTTCATCAATCGTACATATAAATGTATCGTTACAACTGCCCAGACCTTTCAATTTTAATGAAAATTAAAAATGAGCTAATGTGTAAGAGCTGAATACTGTTCTCCTATTAGTCTAATACTTTATAAAATATGCTCATAATCTCCTAAATACTCACTTTAGGCAGGACAATGAACTTCTTTTAAAAGTTTAGAGGAGAAAGAAAACATATACTGTTTGGCAAAAAGGTCATTCTATGTATTCCATATATTACACCTGTGCAATATAATTTATTTCTAATCCTGGCATATATTGATTTGTTAGAGATACAGAAAATACTATGAAGTGGAGGTTTAATTATCAGAAATGTATTATCTTAGACACACGGAAAATAGAAGTTTGAAATCAGGGTGTCCACAGAATGACATCTTGGAGGAACTTGATGGAGACTAGCATAAACATGCAACTTCATTATCTTTTTAGCACTCAGTTTGACCCATATCGTTGGTCATGGTCAAGTAATTTTAAAATGTATATGTAGACATCCCTTGTCCACACCAAATTTGAACCACTAAACTAGACTACTAAAAACGGTGAAAATTGCATATTGATTTGAAGATATAACATGGTATTGATTGCTGATTGAGAGTGGTTTTCTCTGATATTCAGGAAAATAATTTGTATGATTGTAATTATATTTATTTTTACCAGGGAAGCTGACACATATAGTCAAGGTGTTTCAAAAGTTAATATGGAAAACGGAGTCAATGATTTCAAAACCATATTTATAATAACTTCAGTCTACCTTGTATTGGATATTAAAGTCTAGATAATATTTAGTGATTTATTAAAATGGTGAGTATTTTTAAAATGTATTAAAATACAAGTATTTTGTTAAACATAATATAATCTATAACATCGAGTTCCTGAGAGGGAGACATGTAGATGCCTGCTATACCTAGCTGCATGGATTTATTTCCTACTTCTTAATCAAGCTGCTGTATGGAGTCATCAAATTTCTGTCAACTGTGTGCTCATGTGCCACTCACTCCTTCTACCCCATCTGGTTGAAATTAAAATATTGACAGAAATAATTTTTTCATGGGAAGTGGAAAAGCTAATAAGGGTGTTGGGACTAAATTGGTTTATGCATGCATTGCCCCTGACAGTACTATGACAATTTTTAGTTTACTTCCTCAAGTCATGCAGTATTACACTGAAATACAATATAAGTAAAGAACTGAGCCCAGGACAAGTTTAGTTTCTATTTTAAAAATAGTCAAAAAGCAATCAATCAAACAAACAAACAAACAAACAAAAATCCAACCTCATCCTGGACCATAAAAGGCTGCCAAATACTGCATCCTGTATTTCCTGGTGACCCTAGCTAGAAGACAGTGTGAGAGCAGGATTTTGTTTGATTTCACAAATACATACTTATAGTAACTGAAATAAAATATAAGAATGATCAAAATAAAAGAAAGGAGAGGAAACTCAAAATATATTGGCATATCCTAACTGCAAATTTGTTTTGCTTTTGAAACTGAAACCAATATATCCCTTACTGAAAAGATTAAGTGTCTACCACTTCTGACTCTGAAACTCATTTTCAGTTTGGCACAGAATATTCATCCTCATGAAAAAGTCTATGCTAAGGTTTTAGGATTTCCCTGGGACATTCATTATTATACTTGAAGACATTTGAAGACCTTTTATGCTAATAATTATCATTTAATGATTTGGATCCATTTCCCCCAAACAAAAGCACTGCTGCTGGGGCATAGAGGACTCATACACTCACTGATAATTTGCTTCACTTTAAAAGCTGAACTTATACTTTAAAAAAAAATCCAGGTACCAGACTAGGTTAGCAATAGACAAATTGCCAAGAAGTATGGTGATTAAGATTAATCAGTGAGTGACTATTAGAAGGAAGCTATTTTAGTCAGAGAAACATCCAGCAAAATAGAAACAAGAAAAATAATACATTTTTCACTGTGTTCCTGTGATCTACGCAGGATACTCTCCTACATCTCCTCATGTTGGCTTATTCTGTCCAAAGAAGTTCTTGTTTCTGTTTCTTTCTCTAATCGTGTATATTGCTTGTTTAATACCCACATCTCTAAATTCACCTTTCTCTTAAGACTTCATGATCATATCAATCCTACTCTCTCTGAAATTTAGTCATATTGGCTCTGCGTTAGTCGTTATATGTCTCCTCCAGTGTTCATTGCATTTTGTCACAGTAAGTTATCTGTGAGTATTCATGAGTGTTCCCAGAGTTGGAGAACACAGTTCTTAGAAGGAAGAAGAATAGTGACTGTGTCTTACATTCTTCTTATTAGCATAAAGAATAGATAGGTTGTACTGCAGAGATGGCTACCTGATTAAAAAACAATTGCTGTTCTTCAAGAGAACTGGAGTTCTTTTTGTTGAACCCATATTGGACAGCTCATAACCTGTTACTCTAGCTTCAGGGCATCAAATCCATATTCTGGATTTGGTGGAACTCTTATGTGTATATCCACATAATATATACTTAATTTTTAAGAGAATCACTACATTCCTAATGTATTATAACTGTCTTTTGTGAATTCATTGCACAGGGCTACATATAGGTACATACTTTAGATCTAGCATCAGAATTCACAAAGATTCTGCTTTCACTCTAGATTAGTCTATTCTGTTCAACTTGTGATAGGCCTTTGACAATCAATAACATTAGCAAACATTGCTGCTCCCATAACTGCACCATAGCATTTTCCTTAATGCATTTCATGCCTTTCTTCTTCTCTTATCTGTGAGTCAACTTATAACACAACTTTGTTCTAGTGGTAAAATATTTCTCCTATGTCTGAGCATTTTAGGGCAACTTATATTTTCATATTTTGATTTATTGCCACGTTGATTCTGGGCCAGCTGGTTGCATCTTTGCTTGTAGGGATGAGCTACACAGGAAAAAAAATCCACTGAATTTTAAAAGAAAGCCAACATAAATACATTTGGCAGATTTAACAATTCTGTATCTGGTATAGTTTTTCAGTTATATTTACTCAGTAACCTAATTATCACTTGTAGTGAAGATTGTTCTGGGCCCACTGTTGTTGATTTAAAGGTGAGACAAAAGAGCTCAAAAATCCGTAAGGGCCACAGGAGACATGCTATAGGAATTAGACATGTGTATTTTCTGTGTGATAGGATGCTAACAGGGGTAGGTAGAGCCATGATAGAAATGAGGTAAAGAAGAATGTTTTCCACTGGAACTACATTTGTATATGGCTTAAGTTTTAAAATAATTTTGATAATTTTTCATACAATAAATTTTATCATATCCTGCTCCCCCAACACAACTTCTCTCAGTTTCTCTCCACCTCCTACCAACACAACTTTATGTTCTTTTATCTTTTTTAAAATTATTATTCTTCTTTAATATCTTTTTATTAGATATATTCTTTATTTACATTTCAAATGATTTCTCCTTTCCTGGTCCCCTCACCCCCAAAATCCTCCCCCTGTTCCCCTATCAACCCCCTCCTGCTTCCCTGTCCTGGTATTCCCCTAAACTGCTGCATTGAGCCTTTCCATGACCAGGGGCTTCTCTTCCCTTTGATGTCCAACAAGGCCATCCTCTGCTGCCTATGTGTCTGGAGCCATGGGTAGCGCCATGTGTACTATCTGGTTGATGTTTTTGTCCCTGGGAGTTCTGGGAGTACTGGGTGGTTCCTATTGTTGTTCCTCCTATGGTGCTGCAAACCCCTTCAGTTCCTTAGGTCCTTTCTCTAGCTCCTCCATTGGGGACCCTGTGCTCAGTTCAATGGGTGACTGAGAGTGTCCCCCTCTATATTTGTCATGCACTAGCAGAGCCTCCCAGGTGACATATATATCCGGCTCCAGTCAGCAAGTACTTGTGGGCATCGACAATAGTGTCTGGGTTTTGTACTGTATATGGGATGGATCACTAGATGGTGTAGTCTCTGGATGGTCTTTCCCTCAGACTCTGCTCAACACTTTGTCTCTGTATATCCTTCTGTGGTATTTTGTTCCCCCTTCTAAGAAGGAACAGAGTATCCATACTTTGTTCTTCCTTTAATTTCTTTTTACAGCCCAGTCGTTATCCCCCTCCTGGTCTTCTCTCCAACAGTTCCTTATCCCATTTCTCCTCTCTTGTCTCCAAGAGGATGTGCCCCCCCCCACACCCCAACAGACCCCCCCATTCCTGCAGGGGTTTTGGTGCCTCTTCTCCCACTGAGGCCAGACCAGACAGTCTTCTGCTGTATGTGTGTTGGGGGCCTCATATCAGCTAGTGTATGCTGCCTGGTTGGTGGCTCAGTGTCTGAGAGATCTCTGGGATCCAGGTTAGTTGAGACTGCTGGTCTTCTTATGGGGTCTCCCTGCTCTTCAGCTTCTTCCAGCCTTTCCCTAATTCAACCACAGGGGTTCCTGGCTTCTGTCAGTTGATTGGACGTTGTCCTGACTCTTTAAGCTGCTTATTGGGCCCTTCAGAGGGCAGCTGTGATAGACTCCTGTAGCACAACATAGCATCAGTAATAGTGTCAGTCCTTGAAGCCTACCCTTGAAAGGGATCCCAATTTGGATCAGTCACTGGACCTCCTTTCCTTCAGTCTCTTCTCCCCATTTCCCTGTAGTTCTTTTAGACAGTGACAATTGTGGGTCAGAGTTTTTGACTGTGGAATGACAACCCCATCTTTCCATTTGATGTCCTGTCTTTCTACTGGAGGTGGGCTCTACAAGTTCCTTCTCTCCACTGTAGGGCATTTCATTTAAGCTCCCTCCTTGGATTCCTTATTCTCTCACCTCCCAGGCGAGGGACTTAAATTCTAAAGGGTACCCCCTCCTCCTACCTCCTGCCTGTTTCCAATCTTTCTGCTGGTCCTCTGGGCTTCAAAGTCCTTATTCATCATGGAGATGCAAATCAAAACGACCCTGAGATTCTATCTTACACCAATAATAATGGCTAAGATTAAAATCTCAGGTGACAGCACATGTTGGTAAGAATGTGGAGAAAGAGGAACACTCCTCCATTGCTGGTGGGACTGCAAATTTGTACAATAACTCTGGAAATCAATCTGGAGGTTCCTCAGAAAATAAGAAATAGGTCTACCTGGAGATCCAGCTATAATAGCACTCTTAGGGATAATCCCTGGAGATGCCCCACTAGCCACAGGAGCACAAGCTCCATTATGTTCGTAGTGGCCTTATTTGTGATAGCCAGAAGCTAGAAACAACCCAGATGTCCCACAATGCAAGAACAGATAGAGAAAATGTGGTTTATTTACACAATGAATTACTTCTCAGCTACTAAGAAAGAGGATATCAATAATTTTGCAGGCAAAGGATGGAATTAGAAAATATCACCCTGAGTGAGGTAACTCAGACCCAAAAGGACATGCACAGTACTCACTAATAAGTGGACATTAGCCAAAAAAGTACAGAATACCCAGGTTGCAATCCACAGAACTCAAGGTTAACAAGCCAAAGGATCCAAGTGAGGATGCCTCACTCCCACTTGGGAGGAAGAGGAAAGCAGTCATAATGGACAGAGGAAGGGAAGGACCTGAGTGGGAGAGGGAACAGGGAATGTAAAAGGGGAACAGGATCAGGTATTGGGGAGGGAACATCTTTATACTGTTCTCTTTCAAAAAATCCAAAAAAAAAATAACAAATAGTAAAAATAAAAATCAAATCATAGCACAAAGAAGAAGGAGGAGGAGGAGAAGGAGAATAAGAACTAGCAGAACAGTAATCTTTTAGTTAGATGACATGTTGTTCTTTTTTATATATTAAATATATTCTTTATTTATATTTCAAATGTCAGTCCCTTTCCCAGTTTCCCCCCTCCCAGAAAACCCCTATCCTATGCCCTCCTCCTGCTTCTATGAGGATGTTCCTCCACCCAACCCACTCCCACCTTCCTTTCCCTCGATTTGACACGTTGTTCTTCTGATCAAATAGAAAAGGTGATGTCATATGACAAGAATAGCATAGATTCCTAACATGTGATAGAAAAGGTAAGGCCTCTGAGAACTTCTGACGATAACAGATTTCTTGTCACTTTTGCTGTTTACCCTCTTATTAAACTTGTCCTCAATTTGTATTATTTCTGGGTTCCCAATAAGCCAATCACTGAACCTGAAAAAAAAAATACAATTCTGTTTGCTATCCAGATAGCATGTTCAGTGCCCACTAGTATCCAGTCACTTGAGGTCATTTAATAATCTCCTTGAAATCAGTTGGGGGCAACATAAAACAGGGAGTGGGAAAAGTGAGAGTGTGCCTTCTGAGAGATTACTGAAGAGACTATATGGATGGATCCTTCTGAATTGATGAGGGTGAGATTCAGGGAAGCTAAGGAAGCATGAGGAATTACCTTGGATAAAGAAGCAGTAAGAGAGATGGTAGCAACCCAAGTTCTATAGAGAGTAGGAGAAAAAAATTATAGGACTCTGGAAGGAATTCTAGCAGATCTCAAAGAGTAGAGACCATGTTGTTGTCTTGCTGAAGTATAAGAATACAGCCATTGCTAATAGACAAGCAGTGAATATCGCCAATTCGATTCTTTTCTACCTTCAGATATTTTAGTGCCTCAGTTTCACAAAAAAACTCGAAGAAAATGAAAGAATGAGATCATAAAAACTAGCTTCCAAAAACAGTTTGGTTGTGAAGAAATGACAAAAGAGTATACAGCACAGAGTGAATGTAAATTCCTTACCCTGGCCAAGAGCTCTCAGCTTCTCCCATCATACACTCTTCTTGGATGCACAACTATACAAACTGCTCTGATTTCAAAAAGTATACCAACCACTTCTGGGGGAAATTATGTAAATATGAAGAGTTTGGCTGAGCAATGACTAAGGAGAGAAAGAAACATGACCTCCATCTGCAAGCAGGGGTGGGAATGGAAATGATTTCCTTTGGGAGCTCAGCTGGGCTTACTGTTAAATCATTTGTATACTGTTAAATGAGTTGCTTGCTGGTGGGGCAAAGAGGTCTTGGAACCGTGTTTGCTGGCTCTCTCCCTACCTCCATCATTGTCTAGAAGCATCTGAAAGGTTGAAGAGACCCTATAGAAGGCAGTGATGAGACTTGGTGTAGAAGAGGAAAAGCAGAATAAAGATACTGGAAGCTAAAAAACATGAAAGTGTTCGTGGCAGAAGAAGTGAATCTTTTATTAAAATATTCTAAAGGAATAAAATATAGGGAGAGCTCTTCTTTTGCATATTTAATCTCAGTGTGAACAGTACTCCAAAAACTTGCCATTGAATATAATTTTGTGGAGAAAAATACTGTACATTTTGTTCTATATTTGCATATGAAACAAGTACACTTAACAAGATTAACAAGCATTATTAAGACTTACATCTAGGGTCTGACTAATTGATATTTACTTTTACTGTATGAAATACAAGTTTTGATATTAAACATTTTAACTCTCTAAAGATGAATTTTTTTTATTTCCCTTTAGGTAAAATGCTGAATATGTAATTTTCTGAAAACCTAACTTAATAAACATTTTATGAAAAGGGGTTCTGGTGTGATGCTTGCTTGGAATGAATAAACTTAGAGAGTGTATATAAGGCTTCCTATTAAAATTTCAATGATTGTAATCATGTATTAGACATTTTAAAATGGAAACATTTTCAGGTTTATAATTTTCCTGACTGATCTGATGTAGTCATGTGTGCACATCTAAGCATTAATTTTCATTATTATTTATAATACCTAGTATCATCACATGACCATAAGTTATAGTATAAAACTTGATTATGTAATGTTGTGACTTCTTTTTAACCAGTGATGATTTGGTTCTATTCTAGGTCTCTGGGATATCCAGGTAAACTGGTTCTAGGCCATCCAGTTAATTGTTGGCCACACCCAATAATTAATACTCCTGATTTTACTGCCAGATACTATTCCAAGCACTTTTGATTTAAATATATTTTTTCTATATTCTTTATTTACATTCCAAATGATTTCCCCTTTCCCAGTTCCCCCCCCCTAAAGTCCCATTAGCCCTCTTCCCTCCCTTTGTTCCCCAGTCAACCCCCTCCTGCTTCTCTGTCCTGGTATTCCCCTACACTGCTACATCCAGTCTTTCCAGAAGAATTCATGAAATTCTTAGTCAAATGGTCAGAACTGGAAAATATCATCCTAAGTGAAGTAACCCAATCACAAAAGAACACACACGGTATGCAGTCACTGATAAGTGGATTTAAATATCTTAAATGCACTGTGAGCGTCTATTTGGAGTGTTGTAAACTGAGGCTTAAGGGGCTGTAAAAACTGCTTAAGAAGCGGAGGAGCCTAGATTCAGATCCAAAACTCTGAATCACAATTTGTTATTCGTTTGTGTGGTTCTTAATCATGAGACAGCATCTTTAAGACTGTGGAAAAACAATTGGAAAACTAACAGGTGGGTTGTCCATTGAGAGCGTTGTCATGTAGAAACTACCATAATAAAATCTGTGTTTTAAGATTACCATGCCTGTTTATAAGGATCACATAGGAAAATTATGACTGAAGATTTTAGCTTGACTTACTATTAACCCAAGGTCTAAGGCTGATAAGATTATAAGAAAAATAAACCATAAAATAAACACAATAGTTTTTAAAAATCCTCTTTAAAATATTTATTCAAATGATATTTTCTGTGGACACTAAATTTGTGAATGCCAAGTTCTGGAGAGACAAGGTAGTTTCTGGGGAAAATGCAGCTAGACTGACTGAAAATGACATTCTCTATCCTTCTGCTTCCCTCCCTCCCTCCCTTTTCCCTCCCTCCCTCTCTCTCTTCTTCCCTCCCTCCCTCCTTTCCTCCCTCCTCCCTCCCTCCCTCCCTCCCTCCCTCCCTCCCTCCCTCCCTCTCTGCCTCTCTTCCGCTTCTCTCTCCTTCTTACTACCTTCTCCTCATTCTCCCTCTTCATTGCTTCTCTACTACCTTCTCCATTCTTTCCTTTCACTCTCTCCTTCCCTTTTTTATTTCTTTTGCTCTCCTCCTCCTACCTTCCCCTCTTTCCTGTCTTCTCTTTTATTTCCAGTCCTCCTCCCACCCTGTCTTTCAACTAGGATCTCATTAAACAATCCAATTTATTTTAGAAGTTGAGATCCTCTTGCCTCAGCTACCTGATGTGAACTAAAAATCACTGACATGCTCTATTACATGTGACTAAACCCTTTCTTGGCAGCTTTCCTTTACATATTATAATTGACTGATGGGAACATTGCAAATTAGTATGAGTTACTTGCTATAATAAGCACCTGCAAAAATGTAGTTATCCTTATATGCCAAAAACTTCTGGTGTCCCTTTTTTATTTTCATTTTAAAGCACAGTGCACATTACAGAAGTTCCTAGCTCCATCAAGTCAGCATGATAGATGTCCCATCATTTCCAATGAGTGGAATTCATGTCTCAACAGCAAATCAGAAGTCAAATTTGAAACATACCTATTCTTCTTGCCTGCTTTAGCTAGGAATTAACAATTCAATTCAACTTTCAGTTCCTTAGCCAGAATTCATCAGCTGGAACTATGCTAACTCAAGAGGTCAAATTGCCATATTTTTACAAAACACAGAGAGAAGAAATATGCGGATGAACATCTCTACCACCTGACTGACATTAGGGACTGAACCTGAGTTTCCTTTGAGTTACTCTAGGTATTCTGAAGAATGAGCCAGATGTGGTTGCTATTTTTTCACTGAGAATTCAGTCTAGTAATGGAATTCAGATGAAGACCTAAATATAGACAATGGTAATAGCTTACCTAAGCAGCCTTTTGAGGGTACATCTAAAGGGGACATCCCAGTAAATAAATTTGTTAAGCAGTGAGATTCTTAGTGGTACTCTATGTTTCATAAGTGAGGAAAATAGAGCAGGAAATGGGAAGAGTTAACTACTGAGAAGATATCAAACCAGGAATTGGCTTCAGGCTGCCTCACTTAAGGTTCCATGCCCTTTAAAAGAGTTTCCCAAAAGTTTGTAGTCATGCCATGTGTATGGCCCTAGGGGAGGAAACAATTTAGCCATCAGTCTATGGTCTTCACTGGAGAATATGACTTCACTACCCCATGAACGGCAGTTACTTTTTTCTATTTTACTATATTATTTAAGTTTCTAATAAAGGATAACACCTCAAAAATGATTTTAAAAGAGATGAACTATTTGGCAAGGGTTAGAGCATGGAATTAATATGGATGAACAACTTCCAAAGGCAAGAGAAGATTTTTGTTGTTGTTACTGTTTTTGTTTTTGTTTTGTTTTAAAAATTAGAAAAGTGAAGACTGAAAGAAGGAAAAGCAAGAAGACTGAGGGATGATCACATGACTGGAGTGCAGAGGGAGCTTTTTGGCTAGAGGACCATCCCCCTTCACCTTCTGATAGGCCTTCTTCTACAGTCCTTTAGCATCAACTTCAGTCCTTTTGTTCTTTCATTTGCTTTGCTCAAGTCAATCCAAATCTGAAGCATCTTTACAAAGCTCTAGAATTAGCTTCAACTTTAAAGGGATCAGTAGACCTGGAGTCTCCTGCCCTTTGCCCCACCCTTCTTCCATTTGGGGCAAGACTCTAAGGCTCTTCTGTATCTTTTGGAAGAATAAGCATGGAACATGTGAATTCTATTGTCTGTATTAATTGATATGGTTCTTCAGAATGTTGAAAGCTCTTAAGGTTGTTCTAGTCATTTTTTTTCAACACTTTACTTACCATCTTGTTTTTGGGCAACCTCATGCTGTGTGCCAGATTAGTTTCAAGATATAAATGTTTATGTTTCATCCTGTATATGTAGGTGTTATTTTTCTGCCTGAGCCTCAATATTTTGATATAAAACGATCCTGTTATACCATTAACCTTTCTCTTTACACATTTCATTGACTTTCTGTTTTCTTTCTGTTTTACTGAGAGGTTTTTTTTTTTTTTTTTACTTTTTTTTTCACAGTTATAATTTGGCAATGGGATCATGGAAAATTTTAGAATATAAAGACCTCCATAGAAAACTTGAGTAGGAGTGTATTTTCCAAAAGTTAATAGAAGCAGTTTTAAAAAATAGACTGGCAACAATGTTAAGAAATAGCACACTTTATTGATGAAAGTTTCTGTGGTTATTTTAGTGGGAGATGAAAATCAGAAACAAAATGAGTTAGACCTTGGCTGTAAAAAGCCAGTGCTGTTTCATCTAATTTCTGTACTTAAGAAACAGAGCGGTTTCATCTATTAAATTAAGCTGAAGCATGCTATCATCAACCTACACACACAAAAGGAAGTCTATGAAACTTCAGTCATTTTGATCTCAGCATGGCAATGCCCCCCTGTGTAGTTTTATAATTCTCAATTACAATGAGTAATTTAGTGAAAGAGTAAGTTCCATGAGGGACAATGCCAAAAGGAATTGCAATATTATGGAAACTTTGTGTGTGTGTGTGGTGTGTGTGTGTGTGTGTGTGTGTCGTGTGTTGATGTTGTGTGGTGTGTGTGTGTGTGTGTGTGTGTCGTGTGTTGATGTTGTGTGGTGTGTGTGTGTGTGTCGTGTGTTGATGTTGTGTGGTGTGTGTGTGTGTTGTGTGTTGATGTTGTGTGGTGTGTGTGTGTTGATGTTGTGTGGTGTGTGTGTGGTGTGTGTGTGTGGTGTGTGTTTATGCTGTGTGGTGTGTGTGTGTGTGTGTTGTGTGTTTATGTTGTGTGTGGTGTGTGTGTGTGTGTGTGTGTGTGTGTGTATAAATCATTGCTGATATTTCAAGCACACCTATAATCATCATGCTGTCTGTGAATTCAGAAGGATTTCAAAGGGTAGACTTTTACATTGCCAATTGTGCTTTTTCTCTGAATTTGTTTATTTAGTTTATTATTATTGTTATTAGAAATAAATGAGATGCCAGACCTATTGGAGCTATGAATTTTTCTCTTTTAATTTCACACATCCTATTTACATTTTATACTATTTTTCTATCACTTCTTTATGAATTGCCACAGATGTCTTGTTTACTCTTCAGAATAATCCTACATTACTTAAGCGCACAAGGAAACTGGCTAAATTCACAAAGACTGACAAGCATGTGAACTGAACTTTTAAAAAGTTATCTTCTATGTGATTAGACATATCTTTATGTGTTTCACTGTTAGACAACTACATATATTTAGGTACAATAGAACTTAAAGAAAGGATTGTGTCTAGTTATGTGTATGGAAAGCATTTGCTCTGACCTGCCTTTTGCTTAGGGAGCAGTAAAGCAAACCAGGAAGTGGCCTCTCTTACCACCCTTCCCAAGAAGTCAGCTTCCCTTCCTTCCAGGTATTGTGGACAAGAATCAATGACTTAGTTAAAATGCCAAATGATTTTAGAAGGTCCACTCATTATTCTCTTGACCATTAATTTCCTGTTCTGAGTTGTTTTTCAGATCTGTCTTCAAATAGACTTATGTGACTAAACTTAGACCAGGAGAATTTAAGTGATAAATACATTTTTTTTATTTAAAAAACAGATAAAGTTTTTATTAAAACAAACAAACAAACAAATAAACAAACCTGACAAAATAGCATAGCCAGCCAAGGACATAGAAAATAAATAGTGAGTCAGGCTAGGTTTCTGCATGTTCATTACCAGAATTGCCGTCGCCTTTTGTGAACGACTGAAATGTTAGGTTTTCAAGAACAAATTGCATGAAGTCACTCTTTCTTGTATGTTAAATTATTAAGGACATCTTCTTTCTGCCCCATATTGAGGGTCTGATAGTTGGGGAGGGAAATATGAGCTAGGTTTTCATTCCATACATTCCCTCTGGGTGGAATATATTTCCACAAAAATATTTAACCTTATTTTGAGAACTTGGTTTTCTAGGAACAACGAAGTGCATGAGGCTATCTGACTCAAGAAAGGAGAAAACAGGAAGACCAATTTATCTTATCACAGGGTGATTGTACTCCTTGGGAGATTCAGTGGCCAAGACGTTCTAGCACCTTCATGGTTCCTGAGGCTCACTGAGGCCCCACTGCATGTGAGAGAAATAGTCTAATTAAAAAGAGATTTAGTCCAGACAGGATGGCAACTATTTAGAGATGCTATGGGTTGGACCTCAGCTATAACATGAAGCCTAGTAAAAGATATAGGTGTCCTTAGTTATTCATAAGAGAGAGATCAATGATTGTAAACTTTTGACATATCAACTTAGACCACGAGAGCAGATAGCAGACCTCTCAAACTGTTTTGAGATAAAACATATTGAGGTCCCAATAAACAACTCCAAGTAGCACATTAAGTACCTGGGTTTGGATATTATATATGTATCTTTTTGTCATTATTTTATTACTCAATCATTTACAGTTGCCCTGTGGGCACTAAACTCTTCTCAGATTTACATTGTCTAGATTTGTGTCCATCATTGTCTTCTTCCTGATTTAGTGAAAAATCAGTCAAATTGATCTGAGGTAGATCTGTGGTACCTCAGGACTGAGGTAAAAACTGAAACAAACAGCAGAGACAGTACAGAGCGTGACACATTGAGTCTCCATTTCCTTCCAACATCTGGATTCCTATTCCTTGGGCCTTGTTCTCCATATGTTCTAAGGATTCTTTGCACTGCTTATTTCTGGTACCCAATTAGCAGGTGAAAATTTTGTATTATTCTCAACATTGAGGGAAATATCTAGAGCCTAAATCTTTCTTATTGTCTTTATACTCTCTTTCTTTTCAAGAGATTCCACGATAACATTCCTTCAATGCTCAAAAATGAAGCAATTAAGCTGTTGGTTTGTGCGCAACTTCAAGAAATTAATTCAGTCAAAATCAAGTAAATATCAAAGACAGCTGCCTGAAATTTTCAATAATCAGTTTGAGAGTAATCGATAGATTTGTGAGAAAGCACTTAGAGAAAAACTGGATAGGTATGTATAGAAATATGTGGGATGAAAATGAAAGAAGGAATAGTTAGATTAAATAGGCTAGGACAAAGAGTAAGAAAATTAAAGACTCTCCATTCATTATTTTCTGACACCAATACTGTATGGAGATTAAAAGGCCAAAATAAGCATGAATTTTATTTTAATTAACTCCCTAAGATTTGTCTACTACTTAGGTGCCCCTCCCACCTTCATCTGTTAGTTTATTCCTTTTAGGGCCATAAATATTATTAATCCACAGAGATTTCTTTCTGCTCCCTTTAGTTAATTAAAGATACTCTAGAATTTATCTTTTGCTATCACCAGGAGGGCACAAAAAGTGAAATATTATAAAGCTCGATAGTTCATTCATTAGCATAAAATAATCAATGGAATTGTACACCTGATTTTCAAATGTATTTTCCTGATTTTCTCTTTGAGGACCAATGTAGACAACCAAGGTAACAAGGGAGGGAAAACGAGGATGATGGAAGACTATAAAATTATGAGCTTACACTACTATAAATACATACATTAGCATTTTCAGAGACTAGGCTCCAACACAGAAATAAGACGTAATAATTCCTGCCTGGATATAGCAAAGTGACTCTTCATCTGTTTCAAACTGTGTTACTCAGTAGGGGGAAGGGGGCAGGGATGCAGCTGTCAAAAAAGGAGGAAAAAAAGCATGTCTTTCTATTTTACTTATCATATATTAATGCTTTTATTACAAAAAGAAACTATGATGTAAACTTCATGTATCATTCACTTACAAGATTTTATACCAAACCAAGCAGAACCCAAGACTAGACAGTTTCACTATTTATATTCCTCCAAGGAAGGCTCATTCTGCCCTCTCTATCCACCCTCAGTGTTTTTCTTCCTTCAGGGAGAGATTCTATATCAGTGTTTCATTCCTCCTCTGGGTGGACTTAAAGGCCAGACACATTGATTATTAATCATTATATTGGGGTTTCTCTCCTGCTTGACCAATGACACAATCTGCTGAGCTTTATAGGTGTACGGAAACTGACATCTGTACTGAAAAAGAACAGGTTACGAAATATATATCTGCACTAATAAAAGAAGCCATCTTTCAAATCCTCTTTTTGTAAGTCTTTCTAAAGAGACCACTGTGCCACAAATGCATAGTCGTGGAACCATAAATCCAGAGACTGATCAGAAAGCCCAATTTGGAACATTCTTTACTCAGACTCTTGGGACACTGTGGAATTGACTAGAGCCACTTACTCTCTTTCTCTGGGTTGTGTGCTGAGGAATAACAGGGAGAAAGCTTGAAAACCAAAATTTCCTGACCCTGTTAATGGGTTTTCATTGTTTCTTTTTTATTATTATTTCATTTGGGTGTACTCATTTATTTATGCACATTTCTTAGACTTGAAAAAATTCATTAATAATATCTTAAACTAGCTGGTTTTAGTATGATATCTGAACTGCATTTGTGAACTTTCTATTTTTACTGCAATATAAATTTAATTTCCAGGAGAACAGAACAGAAGGAATGGATTATGATGGTTGTGAGCCTGGATTTTTAGTGAGATAAGTCTGAGTTTGGCTCTCTGAGCCTAAATGTGTTACTTTGGGCACATCATTTGGCTGCTTAGAAGTTCAGTTTAGCCACTATGAGTTGAGAATACTAACAATACAAAACTACATCTCAGGGCCCTTCACTGTTCTTTTCCTGCCTTAGAACACACTTTTCATACATGGAATTATGGTTACTCTCATTATGGTAGTGGGCAATGGAGGAGGGTTTTGGATAATGAATAGGTCTAGTATTTGTTTTCTAAAGATAATTACAGAACAACACAGTAAGTGTAAACCAGATATGTTAGGATTCCATTGAGAACGATAGACTGATTACTATAGATGGTTTATAATCTAATAATTTGTAGTATATGTTGAATTACACATTAACAGGCAATGTTGAAAATAACACAGAGAACACAGTAAGCACATGTATTATGTATAGAATCTGAAATGTGCCCACAGTAGGCACATGTATTATGTATAGAGTATGCAATGTGTCCTCATCGAAACAGCTTGAATGCTTGCACGCACATCTGGTGGCAGTATGTTGCAAAGTGTTTGAAACTTTGGGAGGGACTGAGTGGAAGAAGCGAGTCACCGGAGGTGTGTCTCTGAGTGTTATACCCAGTTCTCACCCTTTTCCTTACTGTCTGCTCTGAATGGTGTTGGGGGAAGCACCTCTGTCCTAGTACTTGGAGGAACAAGGTCCAAATCCTTAGTAACTCTGAGCCCAAATAAATCTTTTCCCCTTTAAATTATTTCTCTCATGGACTTTTGACACACTCCAATGAAAGTACAACACAAACAGGGAGGCTAATTTAGTTTTGGTTTGTTTTCTTTTATCAGTCTTAGGTCCATAAGATCAGGTTGCCTTAATGCTTTATCCTTTATGTACAGTTGTGTGTCCACACACACCTACACATGTCCCCTCCTTGAGTTCTGCCATTTCTGACTGGAAAGGACAATATGGATTTATGCCTGGTGACCCTGTGCAAGTTTTCTTTCTTTGCTGGAAAATTATTGGTACCAACAACTTGATTTATTCTGTTAGTTTTGAACCGTGCTTCCAGGAAGTAAATTGGCTCATGGTAATCACGGTGCTCATTTCTATTAAATGATCATCAATCGAGTTATTTGCCCCTTTGCATATAATTTATTATGGCTTTCTTTTCTCTCTCAATTAAAATTTTGAGCTTTGCAATGTACTTGTTTTAAAGGGATAAATATAAAGGAATTATAATTCTAAAATTGTTATATTAATGATTTAACAATTTAAATAAAACAACTATTTCTTTATACTTTATTAACAGTATATATATGAAATATTTTGTTATTGAAAACAATTATTTCCTTATGCAAAACTTGCCTTAGAGAGAGGGAAAGCTGTAACAGGAGGAAACACATTTTGCCTAATGATTTCCTTTCAGGAAAAATATTGCTATCATGATCCTTTTAATTAAATAAGAATTTAGCACATTTGCATGCATGTTCTTAATGTCAGACTCTTTGGTTATCGCACTTACACCTCTGTTATTAATGCTAGCCATGGTTTGCAGATGAGGAAAAGCTAGTTATCAATGAATAATTCAGATTCCATAACTGTCAGACCTCATTATTTTAAATAGGGCCTGGTAGTTCCAGTTGTAACCAGCTAATTGCCTCGTTTAAACTTAAACTCTTAGACTATTTCACATAATTCTCAATTTCTCAAAACTTTAAATATATCTAAGATTGCTGTAATACATAGAACAATTTGCTTTAAATCAATTCAGGAGAAGAAAAGTTGCTCTGCCTATGATCCATCTTCAAATAAGAATTGAAAGTTAATTTAATCTACACTCAGGAAATGCTTATTAAATGCAGAATGACAAAATGTTTTTAATTTATAGAAAAATAAAAGAGAAGATTGGATAATTCATTTTAAAAATTGATCTCTTACACTGAAATATATTAATGAATATGGTTTCCAAAAAAAGGAGCAACTTGTAGTGGGTAGAACCAACAGAGTTTCACGCTTCCGTTGCCTACATTTTAGGTGTCTTTAAGACCAAAGTTGCTATAAATTTACTGATGATGTGAATATATGCACAAAGTTAGTTGTATGGCTATGAAGAACACTCTGGTGCGATCTCTCTTTAGGAGCCTCTACTGTAAGGAACATCCGCTGAGACACAATTCCCATGACCAAGCCTTCAGACCTGCCTCGTCCTTGGGAGTCTATTCCTGCCACATAGAACTCCTGAGATGGAAGTCCCGTTCACCATCCTTATTCTGAAGAAAGATGCTTTGCCCGAGCAGTACTCCTTACTTCTCTCAGTTTTTCTGTGTCAGATCTGCAGTATGGCTTGATGGTTGCCGTCACTACCTCCCGTTTGGTCTCTGATACATTATTTATTAGTATTTTTTGCAATACATTTCTTACCCACCTAGTTCCGTCACCTTCTTTTTCATGAAAGCTTTGGATCATTCTAGCACAGAGATTAAACTTCTTCTTGCTTAATTGAAGAATCCTTTTCACACATCCAAGCTCTTCATTTAGCACGGGTCTTCTTCAAAGGCAGTGAACTTTGAAAGGATGTGTCTTCTAATAACAATTATGCCCTTCGTGCAGTTGCTGAGACCTGCGTAAATTCTTATTTCATGCCCGAATATGCATAAAAGACACTGGTGCTTGCGGTCCTTATACATTTTCTTGTTTCCCACATCTTCTCTAGGCTCCCTTGATATAAAGAGTAGCATCTTAGCAGTGATATTCCTTTGCTTTCTGGTCTGGGATTCATACCGAGGGCTTCAGACAAGCTGCACAAATGCTCCACCACTGAGCTATAGTTCTTGCCCTGTCATTTTCATGTTTATTTTATCTTAAATTCTTGTTTGACTCTCCTTTTAGAAAGGTCAGTACCCTTTGAAAACATAAATAGCATATGATCCACTTCTATAAAACACTTCCTTTTATATGGCCTTCACTTTTGTTTCAAACATGCTAATTTAAAGTAACACTTAACACGATGAACTTCTTTTTTCTTTTATTCTTCTCTCATACATTACATCCTGAGCACAGTTCCCTCCTCTACAGTCTTCCAGGTCCCTCCTGCATCATTCCCTCTCCCTAGATTCCTTCCTCTTTCATTTCCCTTCAAATAAAAGAGCAGGCCTCCCAGGGATACCTGCTAAAAATGGCTTAACAAGTTACAATAAGACTAGGCACAAACCCTCAATCATATCCAGGCTGCAAGAGGAGGAAAAAGGTTCCAAACATAGGCAAAAGAGTTACAGACAGCCCTTACTCCAACTATGTGAGGTTCACAAGAACACCAAACTACACAACCATAAGTTCTCAATATCATAAGGTATATACAGAGGACCTTGTTCAGACTCATACAGGGTCTCGGTCTGTCACTTCAGTCTCTGTAAGCCACTATAAGCCCTCCTTAGTTGATTCTGTGGGCCTTGTTCTCTTGATGTTTTCTACCCATCTGGCTACTACAACACTTCACCTTTTCTGCTGGGTTTCCCTGGCTCCAGTGTGTTTGGCTGTGTAACCTGGTTTCTTAAGATCTAAAGTAGAAATGCTTTAACTGATGGCAATTTTTGCACAATTAAAACATGTACAGGAGCTGGAGAAATAATTCAGTGGTTTAGAGTACAGGATGTTCCTAAAGAGAACTCAGGTTCTATTTCAAGCTCACAGTAATCTTTAACTCCAGTTCCAGGAAGTCTGATACTCTCTTCTGGTCTTTATGGACACAAGACAAATGAGTCACAAACACTTATGAAAGCAAAACTCTTGTACACAAAAACTAAGATATCTTTAAAACAAAACCAGCAAGCAAAAAGCTTGTACATGTAAGCTGTCATTCATGTAAATTGTTGTTTTGTTTTTGTTTTTTACAGACACCCACTCCCCTTGGCTCTTAACAATCTTTAAGCTGCCTCCTCGATGATAATCCCTCAGACTTGGGGTTCAGGAGTTATGATATGGATATCCATTTTAGAGATGAGGACTCAATCTCTCATTCTTGTTATGTATACAAAAGATGGCCCAAATCAAAGCAATTAAAATGTCATCATGTGTAGGGAAAGACTCTTGAAAAGAAAAACTCTATCAGAGAATCTGTCAATTGTTGGTGGCCACTGGGAAAAGAAGAGCCACTACTCTTCAATGACCTCATCGCTAAAGGCTACAAGCAGTCCTGTGGACTATCTAACACCCATGTACATACAGGCCACACTAAATGGATTTGTGTTAAGTTAAAAGACAGAGAGCCTATGAAAGAAAAGTTGAGGGGATAAGGGAGTAAGTAATTGGAGAGAAGAAAATGGGTTGCAGATTGAATCTAAAACATTACACACATGCATCAATATTAAATATGTAATAAAAGTTGAGGAAAGATGAAATTTTACTGTGAGTTTTCTAAGTATTTAGGAAGAAAACAAATACTTCTTTTAGAAACTCCCTTTTAGGTTTACATATGCCTCAGCTTTGACATCTACATCCTTCATCATCTGAAGTTTCTTGTGCTATTTCAGAGATGGGGAATGGAAGGTATGTGAAATACAGTGGGAACTCAGAAATAAATTACAAGGTTTCAGGTACATTTAAAAGATGTTTTAAAGTTTTAATATGAAAATGCTTTATTTTAGAAATAGACACTGGGACTTCACATGTTTTCATAGTACACCTTTGAGGCTACTTTTATCTTGTTTGTGAGATCTTACACAATCATAAAGGGTATCTACATCCCTGTTTCTTCAACCAGGAACCTGGGGTTCATATGAGGAGCAGGCTAAACTATAGAAATATTAAGAACATTGTTGCCCAACTAAGTTTTTTTTTTTAAGTAAGTTTAGTTCTTGTTTACTTTCTTTAAAGGAAATGAGATGATCTCTTTGTATATAGAGAACATTTTACTTTGTTTACTTTTTAAATATAAATTTATACTAGCTCGAAGGTCTTGGCACACTGACTGCCTAGACTAATCATTTTTCTTTTAGGGAAAACGTGACAAACTTAGTTCCATTTTTCTGAGTCGTAAATGTATGTATACCTACCTACCTACTTACCTACCTACCTACCTACTTACCTACCTACCTACTTGCCTGTAAACCTACCTATCAACCAACCAATCTACCTACCATCCTATCTGCCTACTTATCTACCAAACTACCTACGTACTAACCAACGGACCAACCTACCTACCAACCAACCATTCTACCTACCTACCTATACACATGCCTAAGTGTGTGCATGTGATAATATATTAATCCCAGGCCACATTACTAATATGAAAGAATGAACCTAATTGTTTTAATTCTTTGAGATTAGACAAAACAAGAAACTTCAGAAGCATTAGCACTTTATGAATCATGTGTCCCTGTTGTTACCTTTGTGGTCTCTGACCTAGGATTCATTTTTATCTGCTCACTGCCATTCTGAAAGTCTAATCAGACATCATGAAAATGTGTAGTAAGTATATCTTTGTGAATTCTTATAAACTGATAGGTACTTTCCCAAGCCCCAGAAAACCTAGTAAAGGTAAGGTACGGGCACACACAATTAATGTCAATTACAGAGAATATGTCCTCCTGTTGTGGTAAAAATGCCCAGGCACTGAAGGGTTTACCATCTCTAAAGCTATGACGTGTCAATTTAATTGTCTCAGATCAAGCTCTGTTTTCAGACATAATGGTCTAAGGAAAGCTCACTTCAGTGTTGAAAGTCACATACATATGTACTGTGATGAACAAAGGCCTTGCTTGCCTATCTTGACACTGAGGCACCAGCTTTCTTCTTTACTTCATCTGGGTCTTTAATCAAGCTAAATATTATGTTAACTGTCCAGATTCTACCAAAAATGTACTTGAGCATAACTTCTGCATTTGGCACATTTGGATTATTGCATAAGTATAACCTAATATTTGTAGGTGTTTTCCTCAGGGTTCATCTCCTTGATACTGTTCATTAGAATTTTGTTGCAAGATAAGATAGTTCTTATTTAAAGCATTTAATTCTATTGATTTTGTGGCAGTGTAATGGGAATAAAATGTTTCACCCCTCTCTGTTTTGTTTCTAAACATTCCATTAAGTTTGATTTTTTTAAATTCATATTGGTAGCATAATTAGTAGATATAGAATATTTAAATTTGTAGTTACAAGAAAGAGAAGGAATATACTCACTAGGTAAGTATATGAGTCAAGCAATATTCTGGGTTGTATGATATATTTTGGCTATTGTTTAGTGTAGAGAAGGTGATAACCTAGGACAGGTTTAAGAGGATTAAATGGTCCCTGGGCACATAAATCAGATTCAAGTCACAGATTTCTTTGAAGTCATTGGAGATTGACTGCAGTGAGAATCCAGATGAGTAACTTGTTTTCTACTACATGGAAAAATTGGAACACTCACAGACACTAAAGCATGGGATTTTGTAGAATAACTTTGTAGGGTCACTATTGACACCTGTTCTAGTGAGGACAAATTCTTTTCTATTTTAACAGTGTGACTATTGGAAAGTTCCAAGAAGAAAGTAACTATAGTTTTCTAATGACTGAGTCAGGTTATAACGTGGACTGTGTGGTTCTAACATATGGTACAGACGCACTGCAAGCTGCACCTGAAAAAGTTGACTGTTTCTAGCATTTGGTGTTTATATTGTGATTTTAAAATAGCTATCCCATAGCCAGAGGGTGTGTGTGTGTGTGTGTGTGTGTGTGTGTGTGTGTGTGTGTGTGTGTGTGTGAGAGAGAGAGAGAGAGAGAGAGAGAGAGAGAGAGAGAGAGAGAGTGCTCACATGGGCGCATACTTGTGAGTATTCTTGTCTGTCTCTGTGTGTCTGTGTTTTTTTGTCTTTTTGGAGACACAAAATATAAAGGAAACTGCTTTGCCTAATAAAATGTAAGAATTACCTAATACCTAATGACACATTTGTTAGTTACTAACAGTTAAAGCCTTCTTAGTCAACATGAGGACTAGAGATCTTATGGGAAGGTATCATACTTTAAAACTGATACTTTCTACTTTAACTTAAATAGGATTATTCTTATATCTTAAAACCAATAAACCTGAATTCTAAGGGCCATACTAAGAAGCAGTTAACTGCAAGAGGGAAGATTTTCTTTGACAGTTAGATATATCTTATATTTCTGATCTCTATTGTTTTGACAATATAAGTCCTGTTTATAATTGTGAAAATTTGTCCACTGTTCATTAGAAACATTTTAAATATTCATCAAATTGAAGTTGATATAATTACAAAAACAGTAAACAATTGTGCATACACACAAAAGCAAGTCCTTCTGAACACAGGTAACTCCCCATTGCACACTGCAGCCTACCTACACACATGGCCTCATGAAATAGCTATCTCATTTTATCAGCTTTTTGTATTATTGTATCATTGAACAATAGATGTTTTACTTCAAGGACTATATAGATAATGACTAAGTTTGACACTGACGTGCCAATAGGTTTTTTTTCAAGCATTTTATTTTTTACTCTGTAGTTGAGAATCCAACCATGTGATTTCCCTTTTTTCATTGTATACATGAGGGCATGTAAAGCACTTTAAAAATAACAAATGAGCCTTATTCTAGCTGTTGGATAGACTGAGAGTCTTCTTAAATCTATGTGAATACTATTTTTTTGTTGTTTAAAGCTTTTTTGTATACTACAATTGATCACATTTCTAACTGTGTTAAATGCAAATCTACAAAATCAGATCATGAGAATGATATGTGCATCTACGTGTATGAATTCATAAGATAACAATACATGTTTAATGGTCATGCTAACCACCCTGGCATCTTTGCTGCATTATTTTAAAAAAACAAATTCTGAATAATTTAACAACTATTCGTTGATTGGTATACAAATCATCTTTATTTTTCATACAGTTTAAACTTTTTTAAATCTGAGTCAAATAAAGTTCCAAATATTAGTTTGGGTTCACATGCATTTTTTAAAACTAAATGAATTTTATTCAAATACATTCTTTGTATTTGATTGAATTCACTTTGTCTCAGAGGCTGGCCTGGAAATCTGGACCCTGAAGCCTTAGGTTATTGAGTGTTGTGCTTCATGTGGTCCGTGAATTGTATCTTGGGTATTCAGAGCTTTTGGGCTGTGGTTATAGGAATCCTCTGCCACACATAGATCACATATTACTTTGAACACTTCAAATCAATAGCTTCCTATTTTTTTCATTGCAATTTATTTAAGAGAAAAATAAGATTTTCCAACATATTGGATTATGTTTAATACCAACATATTCCATAATTTGAATTGGCTTTGGTTTGAACATCTTCAAGGAGACTCAAAACGTCATGCAGTGTGTTTTTCTGTTGCATCATTCCAGGGGACCATAATATCTATGATTCCTTTCTCTGTCTTTCGGAGATAGTGAGATTGGTCTTGACTTTGATATTATTATTCTGATCTGCCCATTGTAAATGATCCTAGTCAGTTTTTTAATCAATAGAGTTTGTAGTTTTGGCCGATTGGTGTCTAGTCTCAATTGTTTATTAAGAGATTGCACTTAATTTCTGGGCTTCCAAACTACTGTCTTTAAAAAGAAAATATTTCATAACATGCATTATATTCATTTAGGAAACCACAATGATATGTGTGAAGAAGTGATGTTTTGTAACATTTACCTCCTAGAAATGGAGAATATCCAAGCATTTTTGGCTGTTGGAATTTTAATAGACAATACACTTAAAGACTATTTTTTCCATATAAAAGACTATAAGGTTGACATTTATGAAGAGTATTATGAAGTGTCTCTTGCTACCATGTAGGCAATGGTTTACTTTTTTAACTTCTATTCTGGGACTCAGTGCATTAAATGATTGGTGCACTCAGCATATTTTGCCATCGGTCATGTTTCCTTCTCACAATAGCCCTATCCAAGAAATAAGAATAACTTTTGTGCTATGCTGATGTGGATATTAGGCATCAGAAGGCAGAGAACACTGCCCACTATTTGTGTAGCAGGCGGCAGAACTGTGATCTGGGTTTTACTTCTTCACCTTTAGCTCTGTGTTCTGTTTTGTTTTGCAATTCTAATATCTTTAAATTTAGCAACTAGAAACAATCTACACAACATTAAAACTCAGAAAATACTGTTAGAACTATTTAAAAGAGAAACTATCTACACATTTTTATTTTTGTAGGCATTTCTGTTGCATTAGTACACTCTCAAAATCCCTTTTTAATTTCTACTTTGCAACAAATACAGAACAAACGCAAAACCACAAAAATAGCAAAACAATTTTTCCTCTAATAAGAGGACTCAGGAAGATAATATCAATTAATTATAGCAATAAAAATTTAGATGGTATTTAAGCTTTAAAAACTGTCAATGTTAACATGGCTTTAACTTCTGTCTTCTTTATGGAAGTTAGTAAATAAAATGACCAAGTGTAACCTACTAAAATGCATAAGGTTTATTATAAAAATGTAATTTGTGGCTTTCAAAATAAGTAATTACATTCATCTTAAGGGATCCTACATGGATTCTTCAAGGGATACCTCTAAAACGTTTAAAACCTTTTGTACCTGACACAAACACTCTTAAAAATGCCTCTGATGGTTCTAGTTAGGTAGGTGTTGTGTCTAGTGATGGTTATAGCATTTACTATAATCACCACAGTGAATTGGTTTCACTTGAAGCCCAGCAAGAAAGAGGTGAGTCTCAGAATCGACCAAAAGACTAATGTTGTTCAGGCAAAATTCTACCCGTTTGTTCATAAACCTGGATGATTCTGATGCACGTTTTAAATGTATCAGGAATAGGTGAATTGGTTTCCGTAGCATGATGAGCAGCTGTGACAGCTGTTGGTTCCTCAAGTAAAGGACCAGAATTCACTGCAAGCACCAGACATTTTTAATTAGTGGTGGATAACAGACATACAAAGAGAATATTCAGGAGGAAAATTCAACTTTTATTTAGAAAAAAAACCCCAAAACAAAAAAAAAACAAACGTAATGATAGATATTAAGTGGTAATATAAATTTGAGAGAAAAATGATGGATGTACTTTAAGTACAAAGAGTAAAGTTATTTGAATTTTAATGTGCTATATGTTCTGCTTAACATCCTCATTATCATAGCAAAGATTTTTGTCTTGAAGATGTTCTGAAGTAAATGGGAAAAACATCTATGAGATAGATCCTTTAGGATCTTTGCTGCATGCAGTGGCTTTTAAATAGTATGTCACTACACTTTTAACAGGATGTAAAACTCAAGATTCTTACCTGTATTATACATTTTTAGAAGTCTTAAACAAATCATGTATTTGTATCCTCAAAGCATTATGTTTCCTATATTTAATAATATTCTATTGTGTTTACTGCACATCTTAGATGAGCATTTCTCTCCCTCAAAATGTATTCCTTAGACATGCAATTTCTACTTATAAGATGAAGAAGCCAAATTGCAGTGAAGCTGAAGACCTTGGATGCTCAACTATGAATAGTGATAGGGTCTTTCTGATTCAAAGCCAAGGATTTTCTTCAGTTTTTAATTTTAGGAGACTAATGTTACATGCACATGATCAATGCTGTAATTTCTCTGAGAAGTTGTGGGTTTATGTGAAGACTGGTACAAATAAATATATTTGTTGACTTGTATTAACCTTAAGGTTTAATGGGGCTGGAACCCAGAGAGTCACATATGAGGCTAAATGACATGTGCTGGACCCACAAAAGCATAGTCAACTCACAAGTGATAAGCAGCCTCTCTGAATTTCTCAATAGCTACTTGATGTAATTATGATATTAATGTATAATTATCCCCCTAGAAACAACCAAAAAAGATAAGAAAGTAAATTGAAATAGCTCTGACAATCTATTAAAACATAATTTTGTGATATAACTTTATGTATCTTCTTATTGGGAAGTTGCCTATACATTTGTGCTAGTTATTTTCAGAACATATTTAAATTAATTCTTTGAGTATGGTGTACAATGGACTTTGATCATATTCATCTTTGGTCTCCCTACTCCTCTAGATCCACCCTCTTTTTACCTGTCCACCAACCATTGTGGTTCCTTTTCTTTTTTGTTTATCTTTTTTCTTATCATATATAGTCATTTTAATCCAGCAAGATGGCTGCTCTGGCAAGGGATCACACCCAAAGACCTTCTAGGTCTGAGTGATCCAACTAGATTGACGCACCTTTAATCCCTTTACTGGGAACAGAGACATGTCCATAGTGCACACCCTTAATACAAAAGAATGAAGTTAAAGTTACTTTGTAGAAAAAAGCTCTCATGTTTGAAAGTGATATCTAATAGAGAGGCAAACAAAATGATGAATCAGAGAAAGATTTGACAGAATAGGATTTGCCCAACTCTCATGAAGACAGAGAAGAGAGGCAACTTCAGAGAGAGCTGCACAGAAGAACAGACAGAGAGGAGGCAGTTTTACTTGGAGAGTTGTACAGAGGCAGGTTAAAGAGAGAACAAGTTAGACACAGGTAAAGACAGAATCAGTCAGAGAATGAAAAGCAGACAGAAGATTAAAACAGTTTGCTCCAGTTAGTTTGAGGTCAAGCAGAGCAATTCAGCCAGAAGCAGAGTAAAACCAGTTTGAATCAGTCAACTTAGACAGTACTTTGAGCCAGAACATGAGTTAAATCAGCTAGCCAGATTTCATAAAGAGCTAGAAAGTGTGAACATATTCAGCAGTAAGCCTCCAAGATGACAATAACATCAGGAGAATAAAAGTTGCATTATTAAGTCCAATTATGCCAAACATTCCCAGAAAGGTGTCCTTCCACTAGAATATGGTCAAGTATCAGAGAATAAAGTCTTAGAGAAAACTGACCATTCCTTTGTCAGCAGCTAACAATTGTCAATAGTTTCTTGGCTCCAGAGGTAGAATTTCATGTCCAACTCCCCTCTCTACACCGAGATTTTTATGTAACTTAGGCTTACACTGGCCTCTTGCATGCTTTCACAACCACTGTGAGTTCATATGTGTAACTGCCCTCCTATGTCCAGAAGACACAGACGGTCCTTGTAGTCATCTATCCCTTCTGGCTCTCACACTCTTTCTGTTCACTCTTCTACAATAATCCCATGTCTTTTAGAGTAAGCAGTGGGTATATATGTTGTATTCAGTGCCGACCATTTGTAAGTCTCATATTCTTTTCAGCTTGTCTACTTGTGACTTTCTGCTGACTGTTATCTACTACAAAAAGAAGCTTCTCTGACAAAGGTTGTGAGATGCCATAGTTTATGGATATTAAAGACATATCATTAAGATTTAGTTTAATGCAGTCCATTCAGCAGAATAACACTAGTAGTTTCTTCTATAGGATCTATGATCTGTCTAGACATAATTTCCTGACTTGATAGTGGCAATAGGCAGGGTTTTCACCATGTGGACTAGGCCTAAGTATAATCAGAAAGTGGTTGCTTACTTCTGAAAAATTCATTTTATTGTTTTCCAGTGACTATGCCTTTTCTGGCTAGTCATTACGTAGTGACAGCGTTCGCAGGCAAGCAACAATTACTTTTTTGTTTTTGCAGGAATTTTATTTTATTTTTTTACTATTCATAATCATTTACTCAATATATATTTACCAGGCCACTTTCTTTCTATTTTTTTTTATTTACATTCCAAATTATTTCCCCTTTCCCGTTTCCTCCCTCCCCGAAAGTCCCATAAGCCCCCTTACCTTCCTCTTTTCCCCATTCAACCCCCTCTCACTTCTCTGTCCTGGCATTCCCCTACATTTAGTCTTTCCAGGACCAGGGGTCTCTCCTTCCATCTTCTTGGAAATCTATTGATATGCGAATTGTGTCTAGGGTATTCTGAGGTTCTGGGTTAATATCCCCTTATCAGTGACTGCATACCATGTGTGTTCTTTTGTGATTGGGTTACCTCACTAAGGATGATATTTTCAAGTTCAGACCATTTGCCTAGGAATTTCATGAATTCATTGTTTTTAATTGCAGAGTAATATTCCACTGTGTAAATATACCACATCTTCTGAATCCATTCCTCTGTTGAGGGACATCTGGGTTGTTTCCAGCTTCTAGCTATTATAAATAAGGATGCTATGAACATAGTGGAGCATGTGTCCTTATTGTATGCAGGTAAAGCCTCTGGGTATATGCCCAGGAGTGGTATAGCTGGATCCTCCGGAAGTGTCATATCCAGTTTTCTGAGGAACTGCTTTCCAGAGTGGTTGTACCAGCTTGCAATCCCACCAGCAGTGGAGGAGTGTTCCTCTTTCTCCACATCCTCGCCAACAACTGCTGTCTTCTGTGTTTTTGATCTTAGCCATTCTGACTGGTGTGAGATGGAATCTCAGGGTTGTTTTGATTTGCATTTCTCTAATGACTAAGGATGATGAACATCTCTTTAGGTGCTTCTCAGCCATTAGATATTCTTCAGGTGAGAACTCTTTGTTTAGCTCTGTACTCCATTTTTTAATAGGGTTATTTGGCTCTCTGGAGTCTAACTTCTTGAGTTCTTTGTATATATTGGATATTAGCCCTCTGTCAGATGTAGGGTTGGTAAAGATCATTTCCCAGTTAGTTGGTTGCCGCTTTGTCCTTTTGACAGTGTCTTTTGCCTTCCAGAAACTTTGTAATTTAATGAGGTCCCATTTGTCAGTTCTTGATCTTAGAGCATAAGCTATTGGAGTTCTGTTCAGGAAATTCTCCCCTGTGCCCATATGTTCAAGGTTCTTCCCTAGTTTCCTTTCTATTAGTTTTAGTGTGTCTGGTTTTATGTGGACTAGACAAGGCTGCCCTCTCTAGCCATATCTTTTCAATACAGTACTTCAAGTTCTAGCTTGAGCAATTAGACAACAAAAGGAGGTCAAAGGGATACAAATTGGAAAGGAAGAAGTCAACTATCACTATTTGCAGACGATATGATAGTATACTTCAGCGACCCAAAGAACTCCACCAGAGAACTCCTACAGCTGATAAACAACTTCAGCAAAGTGGCCGGATATAAAATCAACTCAAGCAAGTCAGTAGCCTTCCTATACTCAAAGGATAAGCAGGCTGAGAAAGAAATAAGAGAAATGATACCCTTCATGATAGCCACAAACAATATAAAGTATCTTGGTGTGATTCTAACCAAACAAGTGAAAGATCTGTATGACAAGAACTTCAAGTCTCTGAAGAAAGAAATTGAAGAAGACCTCAGAAGATGGAAAAATCTGCCATGCTCATGGATTGGCAGATTTAATAGAGTAAAAATGACCATCTTTCCAAAGCAATATACAGATTCAATGAAACTCCCATCAAAATCCCAACTGAATTCTTCATAGAGTTAGAAAGAGCAATTCAAAAACTCATCTGGAATAACAGAAAACCCAGGATAGCTAAAACTATTCTCAAGAGTAAAAGAACTTCTGGGGGAATCAATATCCTGGACCTCAAGCTGTACTAGAGAGCAATAGTGCTAAAAACTGCATGGTATTGGTACAGTGACAGGCATGTAGATCAATGAAACAGAATTGAAGACCCAGAAATGAATCCACACTCCTATGGTCACTTGATCTTTGACAAAGGAGCTAAAACCATCCAGTGGAAAAAAAGGTAGCCTTTTCAACAAATGATGCTGGTTCAACTGGAGGTCAACATGCAGAAGAATGCAAATTGACCCATTCTTATCTCTTTGAACTAAACTCAATTCCAAGTGGATCAAGGACCTCCACAACAATTACTTTTATCCTTGATCAGCATGCATAGCACATTTCAGATTTATGAAAGCCAGCCAGTTAGGGGATGAATATTGCATGTCAGTATCAACTTCATCTATCCATGTTGTACAACCCAAGTGTGTGATATCATCAGCCATAGGGTATTGTGGGGATGTTCTTTAAGGATTCAAAGAACATATACAGTAACCCACAATGTTTGAGGGGGCACTCTTTGGGAGATGACTGGCCAACAACTTCCTAAAGAAATAACCATTTATTGGATTTGAATTTCTGTTTTTTAGCCTCTGTTGTCTTATGTGGTCATTATTACCTTTTTTATAACTCCATTTTAACTCTTTTTATGTGTGCATAGATATATTTTATGAAACTTCTACAGTTACACAGGTCAGATTCTTTTCTTTTTTAAAAAATTCAATTTATATTTTGATCCAGTCCTAGTTTATTTTTAAATTTCACTGCCTGTTCATGCTTATGTCTTCAGACTTTAAGCAACTTTGCTGGAAAGTTACAGAATTGAAAAGAAAGTAAAGCACCTATCTCCTGTAACAAGATGCTACTCAATATTCATAAGAATAGGAAATGAGAAAGGTGATGGGGTACTCAAGTTTGGGCTCATTACTTTCTACTTTAGCTATTTAGGGATGGCCAAAACTAATATATAGCTGGAAAGATATTTTCCTTATTTATTAGAATCCAATATGTACTGAGTTACTTATCCTGTTGAAGTTTGAAACCAAACTACTCAAAAATCATTGAAATTAATTTTTTTTAATTTGTATGTAGATATCATTTTATTTTTTCTTTTTTATTATTATTTTCTATATTTTTTATTTACATTCCAAATGATTTCCCCTTTCCTGTTTTCTCCCTCCCTGAAAGTCCCATAAGCCCTCTTCCCTCCCTCTGTTCCCCATTCAATCCCCTCTCGCTTCTCTGTCCTGGTATTTCCCTACATCCAGTCTTTCCAGGACCAGGGGTCTCTCCTTCCATCTTCTTGGAAATCTATTGATATGTGAATTGCGTCTTGGGTATTCTGAGACTCCAGGTTAATATCCCCTTATCACACTGTCAAAAGGACAAAGCGGCAACCAACTAACTGGGAAAAGATCTTTACCAACCCTACATCTGACAGAGGGCTAATATCCAATATATACAAAGAACTCAAGAACTTAGACTCCAGAGAGCCAAGTAACCCTAATAAAAAATGGGGTACAGAGCTAAACAAAGAGTTCTCACTTGAAGAATATCAAATGGTTGAGAAACACCTAAACAAATGTTCAACATCCTTAGTCATTAGGGAAATGCAAATTAAAACAACCCTGAGATTCCACCTCACACCAGTCAGAGTGGCTAAGATCAAAAACACAGGAGACAGCAGGTGTTGGCAAGGATGTGGGGAAAGAGGAACACTCCTCCACTGCTGGTGGGATTGAAATTAATTTTAATATGCAAAAATGGATAAAAAAGTGCAAATTGAAATCTTTACAAAGAAAGTTTGAGCAACTTGAATTCTATGAAGTTATATAGGGGAAAGAAGAGAAGAGTTGGAAAGAAACAAGATAATTTGAGGAACATAGTTCCAAAATTGTGGACAATAGCTTGGAGAACTGTAGAGCTGCAATTAGATGAGACGTTGGAGAGAGGTTGGCTAATGGTACAAATGTTCTAATGCATGACTCCCTTT
This sequence comes from Tokudaia tokunoshimensis, assembly GCA_036184795.1. NCBI lineage: Eukaryota > Metazoa > Chordata > Mammalia > Rodentia > Muridae > Tokudaia > Tokudaia tokunoshimensis. The sequence continues at coordinate 37,848,454 of BTHU01000004.1, read as the reverse complement.
ATACCATTGTTGGTGGAAAGCTATTGTGTGTTTTCATGACACAATACATTGAGAGGGAAAGTGCTTGTGGTGATTTGTATATGCTTGAGGAGGTGAGGCCTTGTTGGAGAAGGTATGTCTCTGTGTGGACTATAAGACCTGAGTCTTAGCAGCCTGGAAGCCGGTCTTCTCCCAGCAGCCTTCAGATGAAGATGTAGAACTCTCAGCTCTGCCTGCACTATTCCTGCCTGGGTGCAGCCATGTTCCCACCTTGATAATAATGAACTGAATCTCTGAGCTTGTTAGCTAGCCCCAATTAAACACTCTCTATGAGTTGCCTTGGTCATGGTGTTTGTTCACAGCAGTAAAACCCTTAGATAGTACCTCGTATATTATCTTGCTGTTTATTCATTATAACATATTGTTTCTAGGGTCTTTTAAGTTTGTGACCAAAATATGGTTTCCTTATTTTACTTACCTTTTCCATTGTCTCCTCCCATCCTGCTACAATAGACCGTTTTATCCCTTTATTTGCACGAGAGTACTTATATCTTGGTTACTTTCTTTTTGTACTTTTATTATTCATGAGACTTCAGTTTAAAAATGCTAACAAGCACAACACTGTTAAAAATAAGATGAGCTCCTGAAGGGGATGAGGCATTGAAGATTCATAGAACTATGCCAAGCTCTTGAAAATTATGCCAGCAGTATTTCATGCTTGTGAGAACACAATCGTCAGTGCTGTAAAACTATGCATATTGTTTCATAAGCCATTATCAACAAATAATTTTTACTGAATAGCCCTTGAGAAAATGAAACTGTTAACTGGAGGCATAATGTGTTTCCAATGGCTGGTTTCCATATGGGGGCATTTACTCACCAAATGGTTAGAGAGCTCTTAAATATATTTGCATTAATGTCATCATTATTTACCTAAAAATTTAATAGGAAAGCTGAGCTCCTCTTGAAAAGGAGTAACTTCATGTTTGAAGAGTAGTAGTTTTTTCCAATCAGATTAACAAGTTTATGTAACTGTGTCTTTTAACTCAGAAACTAGTTTGCAAAATGGAGAAATCATGAAGCCTATATGAGCACTCTCACAATTCTCGGATATTTGCTCTTGAAGTATTAGATGGAATTAGTAAACTAAATTTAAAAATAGTATTGAAAAATTCCCATATAGAGACTACAAGAAGTGTCCACAGTAATTTATAAGTGAATTGAATTAATCTGTATGCTGATTGTATTTTAAGGTGTAAATCATTATTTGTATTTAAAAATCCAATGTCATCTGAAACAGGTAAAGTATTGAAAGCTCAGATCACAAACTCTAATGATTTTTATATAACTTTTGCCATCACCACTATGAATACAAGTCAATCAGAACAGCAAATTCCTATTACACATTCATTATGAAAGTATATAAAAATCTTTAGGAGGAGACATGTTTAATCCCCTCTCTAAAACTCTCTCTTAATACCTTTGAATCAATATTTAAATTGATTATAAAGTATAAATTATAATAAAGTAGAGTTTATAAAGCCTAAAGTTGGTAAGTGTTGAATGTATAAAGGCTTTAATCTTTGACACTTAGCCAACAGAGAAACACTGTTTCTAAGTTGGCGATTTGCTGAAACAAAGTATAATATTGAGGCAGTATAGCAAGAAATGAGTTCATGCTACTAAACAATTTAACATATGGTTACAAAGGTAAACTCTATCCCGAAGGAAATATACAATCACTATGAAACAACATTACAAAACATTAAAGAGCATGTGTGTGTAATAAATGAATGATGAATAAAACAAGAAAAAAATCTTCACAAACTAAATAAGTATTTTAGTGAAAAGATTTGTTCTAAGGGTTCATATTTTCAACAAAATAAATCACTGTAAAGATTACACATACAATTATCTGTGTATATGGATTTTCTGAATTAAGTTAGGCAAAATATATGAAAATCCTGGTCAGTTTGGAACAAACAACCTTAAAATATTAAAACAAATTATATGGATGACTGGTTAAACAAAAAAAAAAAAAAACCAAGGATAAACTTTGTAGAGCTTGCTATATTCTGGTTAGCTTGAACAATATACAACTGCTGATATATTATCTAGAAATATCACTTAATATAGCCCATTTTGCTTCCTTACCTGAACTGTGTTGAAAAGATTCCATCATGAAGACAGACTTCTTGGTCCTAACACAAAAATTACTGAGCGGAAACATCTGCCTATACATTATGAGGATTTTATGTACATTATATTTAAAGAAAATCTTGCTTTTACCATTGGTCAAATAACAATCTGAGTAATTCCCTTTTTATGTTTCTGTCTTTATTATGTAGCCATCTGAGATATAGTAAACTAGTAACCTCAAATAAATCCACCATGGGTTAGCTAGTGACTCTGATTTGTCCTTTAAAGTAAACTTTACCAGGCACATAAAATAATAATTATAAGCACTTAGCCAGTAGTACAATGGATAGAAGAGTAATATATAAGCTAGGTAATGTTCTTTCTTACATACTGAGTTCGAAACTTAGAGAAATAATCCTATAGTAATGTGTATATAATGAGTAAGTGTTGTATTTTCAAAAAATCATTAAAAACAATGGTCAGCAATTTTTTTTCAGCAGAAAATTCCTAGAAAACTTCTGAATGGTTAGAACTGACATGAGGCTAGAGCTGCAGCTGGATGTTGGATACTGAAGACATTTTTGCCTGTCTAAAGTTTGCGAATACTGAGGGATCTTTTGCTAACTTTTCAGTATCTTTAAACAAATATTGAACTTCAGTTATTGAAATAAACTCTGTAACTTTTGATTAAAAGAATAGCCCTACATAAATAATAAGTGTAGATCAAGATTTTACAGAAAAAGAAATCCCTTATTATTATTTTTTAACTAAGAAGGGAAAGAAACCAGACTAATGGTATTTGACTATTTAAGTAGTCTTGAAAAGCTAGGTCTAATATATCTTCTGAAAACAAAGCTAGATAATACTAATTTTCATCCCTTCCTACTTGCTGTCAATTTAAATGCTATAAATAGTTGCCCCATCAATCAAGTCTGTTGATTTGAAAAACTGGGGATACAGAGCCCCAATTTTTCTTGAACCAGGAATCAAATTCTTTAAACTGGGATTTCACTTTTGTGTGACACACTTAGCTCATCCATTTTAACGGTCAGAGTCACCATGATTACTATACTTCTTCTCCTCTGTAGCAAATGTAATGTTAAAAAATAAGTGATCTGGATAGCAGTGCAGATGTCCATTTTCAGAGGACACATAGACAGCATATGAAGCTTGTCTGTAATTATATTGTATATTTATATTATCATGGCTAATATAAAACATGCATATGTAATACATCTTTAAGAATGTGTGGTTATTTTATGGCCTTTAATGAACAAATTCTCTCTCCTTTTTTTTGTTGTTTTGTTTTTGTTTTTGTTTTTCTGTAGTGTAATTTTAATCTTGCAGCATGGCTACTCTAGCAGGGGATCCCATCCAAAGTCTTATGTCTGTGAGAACCAGCTGGAACACAAATTCACCACACATCTTTAATCACTCTAGCTGGAATACAGACACACACTTATTACACACTTTTAATTCCAAACAATGTTGATTAAAGTTAGTTTGTAAAAGGATGCAGCCTTGTTTGAAAGCAACATTTAACTGAGGGTCAGACAAAGCAGAGAGACTTGATAGAATGAGTCAGAGATAGGATACACCCAACTCTCATGTGGACAAGAAAGAGAGGCTAGTTAAGAACAGTGCAGGGAGATCAGAAGCAGTTTTACCTGGAAAGTTTTACAGAGACAGGCTGTAGGTGAATGAAAACAGAACCAAAGGAAGAGGAGGCAGAAAATTAAGAGATTGCTGGAGTTAGTTTGAGGCCAACCAGAGTAATTCATTCAGAAGCCTAGGGAAGCCAGTTTGGAGAGTAGCTTAAGCCAGGGCAGGTGAGTTGAACCAGCCAGCTAGAATATTCAGAAAAAAACAAAAGGCAGAGTTTATCAGGCAGTAAGTTTCTGAGACAACAGTTACATCTTGCAAATAAAAGTTACTTTTACAGTTTTCGCATGACAGCCTATTTTTTTTTCCTTCCTATTAGTACATCTGAAATCTTAGCTTGTATGACAGCTTCTGGCTTTCCTCAACAATCCAAGCCTCTCTTACTCTCTTAGGCAAACCCTATGTATTTTAGCTCTTTAAAATGGTACTATCCTACTGAAAGACCAGACCAACTCCATCTTGGGTTCAGACTCCTTCTTAGAGAACCTGACGTAAGGTTGAACTAGGCTTAACAAACAAGCCTGTTAGCCGGGCGGTGGTGGCGCACACCTTTAATCACTTGGGAGGCAGAAGCGGGAGGATTTCTGAGTTCGAGGCCAGCCTGGTCTACACAGTGAGTTCCAGGACAGCCAGGGCTACACAGAGAAACCGTGTCCCAACCCCCGCCCCTCCCCCCCAAAAAAAACCAACCAAAACAACAACAACAAAAAAAACCAAGCCTGCACCCAGCACTAGTTTCTAGGTTACTCTTAGACAATCCGCATCTGACACTTTACTCCCTAACAACCACCAATCAGGACGAAAGTAGAAGTTAAGTTTATAGTTTCGCTTCCACACCAGCCAATTATCATAAAGGGCAACAAAATTCCACAATAGCCCCCCAATCAGATGTGTGCCAGGCTATAAACCCCCTTGCTTGTTTGCCTCTCTAAATGGGCTTCACTCTTCTTTGCTGCTGCAATCATAGGGATGGTGGGAGGCAAGCACAAGTTTGATTGAAAATACTCTACTGAAACTGCCTCTAAGTTGGTTCCTGAGTGGTCTTTTGGGGTTTGTGAACAGGCACAATACTACTGTGTGTGAATTTCTGAAGCTTTGATGGGGTTAGATTTCATGTAAGCTAGAAAATTCTGCAGACTTCCATCTTTCTTCCCTACACCTTGGTGGGCTGTAATACTTAATTCAAGCATCAACGTTTCAATAAGCAGAACTTCCCAGAAGTTCATTCTGCTTCCCTCGTGTTTTCCTTAAAGCAAATAGAGGAAATTTTAAAAGAATAAATTTGCATGTTGTTGCACCCCTCTTTTTTTCTGCTTCTTTCTGACAATCAGGCTTTATGGTAAAACGCAGATTTCTCTCTGTTGACTCACCCAAACTTTACCTTAAATGGTTCACCCACTTATTTTTTCTCATTTTCACAAGTTTGTATTTCCATGATCTTCCTGTACTAAGGAAACCAGACATTTTCTACCCAACTCCCATCGTTTTCGTTGTTTCATTTTCTTCTGAGGGTATAATGATAAATGGATGTACTGCTTAAATTGCTACTCGGTGACTAATTAAGTACTTTTGAGTTTATCTGCCTGAAGTCTGCAATTCTTTAAACAAATGATGCACACACACACACAAACACACTCTAATATGTAGAATTCTAAGCTATTTTCACTTCTTTGTATCTTTTGAGTCAATCAGTTAATTTTTTTTATAACTACTACAAACTTATATAGGAAGCAGATTCTGTGAATGACTGCTTGAAACTTGAGCTACATATAATTCAGCAAAATGAGAGTGAAGTAAGGCAAAGAACAAAGACTGACTTAGCCATATAACTATAACTTTGTGCATAGTAGTGAGGAGAAAAATAATAGTTTTAAACAGAAGGTAGTATATGTTACAGGATATTTCATCATACTGTGAATCCTGGGGTTGTGTTATTTACTGGAAAAATCTGTTTCTAGTTGTGGTGTGGCTCAGTGCTAGACACACTTAACACTCCTTTAAGCTGAGTATTGTAAACAGGGTTACGTATAGCCAACCATAAATCAATAGGCAGAGCAAGCATCCAGCTGACAACGAACATAGAAAACAACGACAGCATGTAAGAGGAAGTCAGAAGGATTGATAGAGAGATGCACTGGAAGTAGAAGGAAGGAACATTCAGTTTGAAGGGTTTTTGAGGTGGAGAAGCTGAGGAGGAAGGTCAGATGGGTACTTTTTCTGCCTCTCTGAGCTAGCAGGCTTTCACTCCAGCATCTGGCTCCTGAACCTTTTTGATAAAATAGAATATATGAGATTTTGTTCAAAATAGCAGTTTTATGCTTTGCAGTTTGTAGGATTGAGTAGTCATTTATGTTTACTTAAAAATTTGATTTATGATGTATCATTTCTATCATTCAAAGTATTTTAAAATTAAAATAGAGTGTTGTTTCACAGGTAAAGGCCCATGCTGGTAATTTGGTGTCCCAAGATCAATCTTCAGGTAACACACATGTTTAGAGGCATACAAAATAAATGAATGTGAAGAAAGGTTTTAAAGAAAAGATTTAGAATAAAATCTGTAGATTAACATCATTTTCAGGAGAGTGACAATTTACAAAAGGATGCAGAACTATTGTTTGGACTAAAGAGATTATTTCTCAGATAGTAAAATATAGATGAATATTATATATATATATATGATGTATCATTAAAGTAGATATCTTTGTACATTATTATATACTATATTATATATTATAAAATGTTACATTAATGCATATTATTAATATGTTGTTATATTATATATTATATAACATTAACTATATATATATATATATGTATATATATATATATATATAAAAGCATGAAACAGATTTAGTGAAACTACAATATTCTTAAGTGTGTAGGGAAGTAAAGTCAGTCTTCTTAGATTCTACTCTAGTGAATCCTCAAATACTGTTACATCTTGAAGGCCATTCTAATCTATAGACTGAAGAATTCAGAATTCAGAACATAGACTTCAAAGCCTTAGTTCCTTTATGTTGGCAGATGGACTTCTTTTACTAGTCGGTTCAGCACTTTGAACTATAATAGTAACTAATATAGTCGCTTTGCAGGATTTAATAGGGGCGTATATGCCGCAAGTAATTCTTCAGACTTTTTAAGAACCTTGACCCTGTACTCTTTTTACAGTTACTTAAAGAATATTTAGGAGTTGTATAATAGAAGGGGAAAGTCACTATAAGGAGCAATCCTGACAAAGAATATTCTAGGAAGCAAATTGTGAATGCCTTTAATCCTGTCTCCTAAACAACAATTCTAATTATTATTTAATAAGGTAAATATCTAACTTGCTGATTTATCAGTATTTCCCACATCTTTGATGTGTATATCCAGTTACATATGAGCATTCCTGGACACTGTTACTAGTAGTGCTGAAGTTGCTGACAATAATGAATATCCATTTAATTCAGGAATATAAGAATGTACACTTATTCAATTCTAATTTTCAAAGCTTAAAACTTGCACCTCACTTTATCATTTTATAAGTTCATAAGCATTGGCTAGCATTTATTATAAAATGAATTATTATAACCTTAAGAGCCAGATAAGAGAGCAGAGCAAAAACATTCTCATGGATATTATAATTAATTCATTTTTTTAAGCAATGGAAAATATTTTCATACTTCATTACTCATACCTTTTATTTAGTCATGGAATACATAGCATATTGGTTTGTGAAAATATTGAATAATGTGATTCAAACAAAACTGGGAAGCTGATGCTCTGTGTTGAGGTCAGGAGTAACTGCAGAAGATTGAAGGAGTTACTGAGAACGGATGCAGGACATTTCATCCTCCCAATGTGTCCTCCCTCACCACCGTAGAGGCTTGTTTATCTGTTTTTCATTGAGAAAACAGAACAGTAGCTTCAGTTGGAAAAAAATGGTCTTGGATGCAGGCATGGAAGCTGTGGGTGATGTTACAAAGCAGAATGGATTTGTAGAGAGAAAATTGGCCTGCTCATTTGGTACTGGAAATTCATAACTTTGGAAGGGGGCAAAGTCCCTGAAATTACCTAATTTCCATTAAATCTTTGGCTTGATATTTTCTAAATATTTGTGGATACAGGGTAACTATATGCTTATCACTAGGGGAACAGATCTACTGTCCTAGATCTTAGATCATTAACAAAATTTTATACTCTTTCATAAACGTATTCTTTCTGTTCATATCTATTAAAAGATATAAAAATCACTTAAAATTTATCACGTGTTGACTATATTTCTTTCAAGGAACATGAGTGACTCAATTATATATGAAAAAGTAAAGACAGTGAAGTTCACAATAATTTATAAATAAAGAAGAAATAAATAAAGCCTATTTGTCATCTATCTATTTATCTGTCTATCTATCTATCCATCCATCCATCCATCCATCATCCATCCATCTGCCCACCTGTCCATCTGCCCGCCCACCCACCCACCCATCCATTCATCTATCTATCTATCTATCTACCTATCTATCTATCTATCTATCTATCTATCTATCTATCTATCTATCTATCTATCTATCTATCCATCCATCCATCTATCTGAAAATAATAGCTACCCAGCCTACTCAATTTTTAAAAATAGGAATTTTCATGGAAATTGAGAGTTTTCCAATTATAATTAATTGTGATTCAAACACAATTATCATTAATTATAATTAATGTAATTATCATTATAATAATTTAATTGTAATTATCATTATAACTTCTCTTTAAAAATATTTTATTTAAATTGTTATGGTTTTTTTCTTCAGGTTAGCATTGAACTCCTGCAAGGGCTCAAACTTAAGATCCTCCTTACATGTATCTAACACTGAGAATACCAGGCTAGGCCACCATCCTTGGCACCTGTGGTTTAATTATATGTGAATATGAGTGATTAATAGAGTCAAGACCCATGTAGTCTTGTTTTTATGATGAGGAGAACAAATTTCAACTCATTTGATTATTCAATCGTATTTATCTACTCTAAATCAGTATCATAAATTCCAGTATTCCAATATACTGTCCAAAATATAGTTCAATTTTTCTGCATTGAGCACAGAATTTTCTTTTTGTTCAATGAATTGTTCTAATATCTCTTGGTCCCATTAGTAAATGTGAAAATCTCATGCTTCCCCAGAGATCTTCAAAATATTACTTACTGAGTCTCTCTAGTTTCCACATATACCAAAAAAAAAAAAAAAGAAGAAGAAAATCAAGAAACTCTCTTTACTTCCAGAGGTATGGCTACCACATATTCCAATTACGTGGTAAAATAATAATACACCCCTTAAATTGTGTGGATATTAAAGCATTTATATTCAGTGTTCTCCATAGTTGATATTCCACTCCTAATATAAAGGCATGCTTGAGCTTTGGAACACACAAGTAATGTAGAAAGCCAATTGAGAATCCCCTCTTTGATAGCACACAGATATTCTAAATCTATGTAGGCAGACAAGCTTATATTCTATCCTCACTTTATCAACATGGGATGCAATGAGTATGCTTTAAGCTTTTTCATTGGATCCTATCAAGAAATTTGATGAGTAATTGTCTAAAACTGGGTATGCTGTTTATCAGAGGGGCGGAGTGATTGAGTGCACAATCTACTAGGTCCATTTTTCTTGTTAATGCATCCAACTATGCATGGGGGAAAAGAGCAGACATTTTTCTTTTCCTAGTTGAAACTTTGTTATATATACCCACAGAGGCTTAATATTTTTCTTCTTTTTGTGTTTATTCTTCTTTCATGTATTACATGCTGAATGCAGTTTTCCCTCCTTACACCCCTTTCAGTCTCTCCCATCCCCTCCACTTTCACTAAGATCCACTCCTTATCCATTTCCCTTCAAATAAAAGAGGATACCTCACAGTGATATCCACTAATCATGGCCTAACAAGTTACAATAGGACTAGGCAAAGATTCTCATATCAAGGTTGCATGAGGCAACCCAGTGGGAAGAAAAGAGTCCCAAACACAGACAGAGTTAGAGACACCCTCATGCTCAATGTTGAGAGTCCCACAAGAACACCAAGCAACGTAACCATAAGGTTTATGCCAAGGACCTAGGTCAAACTCATACAGAATCCATATCATTGCCTAAGTCTCTGCGAGCCCCTAAGAGCCCTCCTTAGTTGATTCTGTGTGCTTTGTTCTCATGTGTCTTCTACCCTCTGGATTCTACAGTCTTTCCTCCCATCTACTGCTGGGTTCCCCTGGCTCCACGTAGTGTTTGACTATGGTTCTCTGAACTCATTGTTCTCAGTTTTGCTGTGGCCATTGCAAGTCCTAGTCCAAATGCAATCTTATTCCTTTGACTTGATATACAAGTGTGTGGTACATTTTTGATACTACCAAACGTCAGGCTGTCTAGGTGATTAATATGGTTGTGAGTCAACCAAGGATGAGAATTTTAACCCTTGGTCTTTGCTAGTGTATTGTCAATAGAACAAAGGTCTCAATAATCTAAGTTTTAGTAACTCATCCTGGAAGAAAAAAACTAAAGCCACTATCTTAGTTAGTGTTTTTATTGCTGTAAAAAAATCACCCTCCAATAAGGCAACACCTCCTGCAATAAGGCTACATCGAATAGTGCCACTTTCTATGACCAGATATTCAAACATATGAATCTGTGTGGGGTGGGGGCAAACCTATCCAAACCACCACAGCCACCTTCCTCTTGGAGTAACTAAAAGGATTGAGTAAAATGATTTACTTATACTATCTGTGAGGTCATGACACACAAATCGTCTACTACTACAAAGTCATTATGAGTTCTTTGGCTTGACTTTGTTCTTAGACCTTCGTATGTTTTTGTGATTGTTTGTGTGTGTGCACGCATGTGTACATATGTGTGTGTGTATATATACGCTTTATTTTATTTTTCATCTTCGTTTTACGGTGCTCATACATGTTTACAAGCAAACAAACTGGATATACAAAGATAGCTTCATGCATAGGAACAGTTTTCCAGAACAACTTATGAAGCTCAGTTATGGGCTGTAAAGAAAGGAATAATTTGAACAATTATAATTGAATGGCTATAAGATTTCCAGGACCTATCTAGTATGACTTTGGTCCCAGGATCCTGACCTTAGACAGTGAGGTAATGAAGAAAGGAAAGACACACAGACACATGTATAGTGAAGGTGGCATGTGGTGGGTGTGTCTGAATACTACCACTACCCTTGTAACACAGAACTTCAACATGTTTATTATGTATAGAACATGGGGAGGATGTGGGAGCTAGCCAGTCCCCTAAAAGATCTCTGTAGGCAAGTGGATTCAAGCTGTTACAAAGTCTTGTTCAGCACTCTATCATCTAAGCTACATGCCCAACTCTGACTGTTTTTTTAAACGATAAACATATTTCAAATGAATGTTTCCTTCCTTCACTTAACAAAAATGGCCTTTATGTAACTTAATAATGACTTCCATATAACTACGCACTAGTATCCCATAATTAAATCATTTAAAAGAATCTACTCTGTACCTCTTTTCTCCTGTACATTTTTCATTCAAACTCAGGAGTACCATCCTGTCATTCTCACTTCCTCAGCAGGTCCTTGGTGATGCCTCCCTTGCTTCCTATACTGAGGGCAGACCCCAGAGAAACAGCCATCTTTGGTTACTTCTGTCCACATGTTTCTGTTTCTGGTTACAGAATCATTTCTTTATCTTACTCTAAGCCACTGATCTTGTCTTTGTGTCTCCAGTGTAGACTTTTGCTTTTCACTCCAGAATTATTCACATCCATCATCTTTGTGTGTACTTAATTAACATGTCAAAGTCACATGCTTAAAACAGGCTTCTTTGACTCTCCCACCCTCTCCACTGTTCTTCCAGGCTTCTTAACCTTCATGGGTCTCACCTCAGCCCTCAAAATCACCTGTGAGTCTTTTCTTCTCTTGTGCCTCAATATTTCCTGATCATTAGAAACTTTTGTTTGTTGTTTCTTTAAAATATGTGACCCAGGCAGTGGTGGCGCACGCCTTCAATCCCAGCACTTGGGAGGCAGAGGCAGGAGGATTTCTGAGTTTGAGGCCAGCCTGATCTACAGAGTGAGTCCCAGGACAGCCAGGGCTGTACAGAGAAACCCTGTCTCAAAAAAAAAAGTGTCTAATATTATTGCTTTTTATTCCTTTTTCTTCTTTCATCAAAGCCACTTGTCTGTACGACTATCAGCTTCTTTCACAGTTTTCTGTGCTTCCATTCTCCCACCAAGGAGTTTATTTTCACCACATTTCTTAAATCAGTTCTAAACTATGTCACATCGTGGCATTCCCCTGCCTACAATGCATACTTTGGGCAATGCCTATTGATGTTACTCTATGTGCAAGCAGAAATCATAGAATTGTAAAATCCACAGAGATCCAAATACTTGTCCTTTTCTTTTCTTCTTAAAATGCTTTTCCTAGTTCTTCAATCTGCCAGAGATTCCAACTAGTGATATTTCTTAACCATGGTATGTGACTTCATGTGCCATGTTTTTGTGATAGCTTTATCGACTGCAGTCAACTTTCCATGAGAACTGTCATGGTGTTTCTTCTGTATTTCTCAAGCTTTACTTAGAGATCAGAGTTTGAGCGAAGACTGTTTTGAATACTCAGAATTAAGGCCTGTCTCACTTTGGTATTCTCATTCTTGCTAATCTGCATTACCTTTTTTCTTCTTACTTACCATTTAATCATGCAACATATGAGGTATGTAACAAAAATCACATTTTCTATTACCTCAATAAAATAAGTGTATTGTAGACTGTTGCTAAACACTTAGTTTTTTTGTCCTGACTGATTGTAAGGCTGTTTTGCTACATAAACATCATTGTCCATAACATTTTATTAATTCACACTACTGTTTTTCTATCTTGAGCTGCCAAAATTAGGATTCCTGGTAAAACTACAATTTGTAAAGTTCTTGGAAATACTAAAGAATTGCTTTCCAAATGGACTGTTGGATTAAAGCAACTTATATTCTCAGCATTATTATAATTCATGGAATATTAAATTGTTATTTTTTTCAAAATTTACTTGATGAAAATATAATAATGAAAACTATATAACTTATTTGTTTTATATTAAAGGCTGCATATGTTATATTTATATTTTTATTTGATCATTTCTACTGTCACCTGCTCCTGACATTGAACAAATTTTAATTAATATTTTATGCTTGATTTTCTTGTCCATTTTTAACCATATGGCTTATAATCCATATATATCTTATTTGGGTAATAATACCATAACTATTATATTATGCCTGTATTGATTTTAGAAACTTAGACTAATTTTATGATTTATAAACCCTCAGCAGATTTATCCACAGTTATTGAAAAGAGAAAGCGATTTCCTGGGAACTGTTAAATGTTTGTATTTTTTCCCCATCTTACAGCTTATGGAGCTCAATACATATCTATAAACGAAATCTTCATGAGAGAGTTTGAAGTATTTGTCGTAAAGGTTATTTGTGAGCAGTGTTTAATGGTCCTACAAAACTGTGGCAATAGCACAAGTCAGGTGGAGCATAGAAATAGGCAGAAGCTTGAAGCCTGGGCAAAGATAGCTGAGGAACACAGTTCCATTGATAAACTGTCAGTATCAATTGTACTTTTAAATTTTCTTTGTCTTAGAATTTGTTCCCTGCTACCAACGTCTAGTCAAGGAGAATGACATTGATTGTAGATAATTGAGACTGAACTTTTGGGGTGATTTTAAAGGTGACTTTGAAACTCTTCCTATTTTTCTTGTTGGTATTTTAAAGATCTAATGATAATGATCTTACATTTACAAGCCCTGCAAGCTAAAGGAATCTGCTGTTATTGTAGAGACCCTGTCAGAGACAATTCATTCTATTAGATTTTCTTTTTTCAGCATCAGTTGCGATTGCCATATGGTTTCCTTTCCTTTATTGCATTACATGTTCAAAAACCTTTACCCTAAAAAGTGAATTTATACTGATAGTATGCAGGATCAAGTTTGTGCCACAGGAAATGGTACCATCCTAGAACTAAATATAGCCTCTGTTTATCTATGTGCATCAACATAACAAATGTGAGGTGAGAATGAAGGATGTCTTTGGGCCTAAAGAGAATTTAAGGAAGTGCAGTGTAATTATCCATGCTGGACTTAAGCCAGAATGACAGGGTCAGCATCCTCACTAACATCCAGTCTAATTGAAGAAGATTGAAACTTACATCAGCTTCTTTCCCCAAATGTGAGTCATATACCTTTTCCTAGTTTCTTTTATTTTCCCTTTATTGATAGTCTTCCAAGCAAGAATCAGATTTATCTAAGTTAGTTGTCTGTTACTATATATACCATTGTTTTTGGAGGATATGTAAATGTAATCTAGTCATTAAGGATTCTAAAATTTGAGGAGATCGGTGGTTTTATAGGTTTCTAAGTTTAGGAAAAAAATCAGAGCTAAACATCCCCTCTCCTCAAAAAAAAAAAACAAAAAACAAAAACAAAAAAACCAAAAACCTAAAAACAAAAAGAAACCAAACCCAAAAACAAACAAACAAAACAAAACAAAAACAAAAGAGAAGAAAACAACAACAAAAACATCCTCACATCGGAGAGTGCCCTCCCCCATCTTTGCTCCAGTGACTGGGAAGTTGGGACAGCCAGGTTCTGAGACAGACAGGCATAATGTCGCTTGGGTCTCGGGCAGCTTGTGTGTATGCGGCTCCCAGGTGCGGGGCTGATCTGCAGTGACCAGCGCGCCAGCTCTGCTGTGGGACTTCTGCCTGGCAGAGGGACCCCGCACTGGGCGGGAGCCTACCAGCTTTCCTTCCACGACCTCTGTTCTCGCAGACTGCACTGAAGCAACAGGTACCCAGGCTCTATCCCCAATATAACATCACTTGGGACACGGCCTGTTGGGGCTTCCTTCTGCGCCAGAGAATGGGTCAGCGCTGTGGTCATCTGGGTGCCAGATCAGCAGGCCATCGCGTCTGCAGGGTGAACGGCACCACGGAGAGTGCCCTCTGCCATCTTTGCTCCAGTGACTGGGAAGTTGGGACAGCCAGGTTCTGAGACAGACAGGCATAATATCACTTGGGTCTCTGGCGGCTTGTGTGTATGCGGCTCCCAAGTGCGGGGCTGATCTGCAGTGACCAGCACGCCAGCTCTGCTGTGGGACTTCTGCCTGGCAGAGGGACGCCCCCTGCCCCCCCAGGAGAGATCACACACCCCTGCACAGGGCAGGAGCCTACCAGCCTCCCTTTGGCGACCTCTGCTCCAGGAATCCACTAGGCTGAGCCTTTGGATATGCAAGGCCTCCCCAATATAAGATCACTTGGGGCAAGGCACATTAGGGCTCCAAAGTCACTCAGGAGCAGGCAGGCCCCAGAAATCGGTGCCAGGGGAATCCTGGTAATCCAGGGGGGGCAGAAATAGCTTTGCAGGCTCACAGGAGGTCCAACCAACAGCCAGTGGCAGCAGGACCAACTAACACAAGAGGTATCCAGATGGCAAAAGGCAAACGTAGGAATGTTACTAACAGAAATCAAAGTAATGTGGGACCATCCGAACCCAACTCTCCAACAGCAGCAAGTCCTGGATACCCCACACCCGAAAGACAAGATCTGGATTTAAAATCACTTCTCATGATCCTATTAGAGGATCACAAGAAGGACACAAATAAATCTCATAAAGAGTTACAGGAGACCATGAATCAACTGTTAAAAGCCCTTACAAAGGAAACACAAAAATCGCTTAGAGAAATGCGGGAGAACATGGATCAAAAGATGGAGGCGCACAAGGAGACAACACAAAAATCGCTTAACGAGATGAATCAACAGGTAGATGCACTCACAAAGGAATCACAAAATTGGCATAAAGAAATGCAGAAGAATATGGGTCAACAGATGGATGCCCATAAGGAGGCAACACAAAAATTGCTTAAAGAAACGAATCAACGGTTAGATGCCCTTACAAAGGAAACACGAGAACTGCTTAAAGAAATGCAGGAGACAATGGATCAACAGATGGAATCCCATGAGGAGGAAACACAAAAATCGCTCAGAGAAATGGAGGAGAACGTGGGTCATCAGGAAGAAATCCTGAAAGAGGTAATGCAAAAACACCTTAAAGAAATACAGGAAAATACAAACAAACAAGTGAAGGATCTCAGCAAATCCATCCAGGAACTAAAAAAGGAAGTAGAAACAACTAAGAAATCACAAAGGGAGACAACTTTGGAGATAGAAAACCTTGCGAAGAAATCAGGAGTCATAGATGCAAACATCAACAATAGAATACAAGAGATGGAAGAAAGAATCTCAGGTGCTGAAGATTCCATAGAAAGCATCGACTCAACAGTCAAAGAAAATGCAAACTGCAAAAAACGTGTAACCCAAAACATCCAGGAAATCCAGGACACAATGAGAAGACCAAACCTAAGGATTATAGGTATAGATGAGAGTGAAGATTTGCAACTTAAAGGGCCAGTAAACATCTTCAACAAAATTATGGAGGAAAACTTCCCTAACTTAAAGAGAGAGATGCCGATGAACGTACAAGAAGCCTACAGAACTCCAAACAGACTGGACCAGAACAGAAATACCTCCCGTCACATAATAATCAAAACACCGACTGTTCTAAACAAAGAAAGAATACTAAAAGCAGTAAGAGAAAAGGGCCAAGTAACATACAAAGGAAGACCTATCCGAATCACATCAGACTTCTCACCAGAGACTATGAAAGCCAGAAGATCCTGGGCAGATCTCATGCCGACACTAAGACAGCACAAATGCCAGCCTAGACTACTATACCCAGCAAAACTCTCAATCACCATAGATGGAGAGACCAAGATATTCCATGATAAAACCAAATTTTCACAATATCTTTCCACAAATCCAGCCCTACAACGGATAATAGGTGGAAACCTCCAATACAGTGAGAGAAAAAACACCCAGGAAAAAATGAGATAATAACCTTCTTGAATCAAACCCAAAAGTAGATAACCACTCAAACATGAAAATAGCGTCAAGAATGGCAGATGGCAATAATCACTATGCCTTAATCTCTCTTAATATCAATGGTCTCAATTCCCCAATTAAAAGACATAGACTAGCAGACTGGATATGTAAACAGGACCCAGCATTTTGCTGCATGCAGGAAACGCACCTCAGTGTCAAAGACAAACACTACCTCAGAGTAAAAGGCTAGAAAACAATTTTACAAGCAAATGGCCCCAAGAAACGAGGTGGAATAGCCATCCTAATATCAGATAAAATTGATTTTCAACCTAAAGTCATCAAAAAAGACACAGAAGGACACTACATACTGATCAAGGGAAAAATCCACCATCAAGAACTCTCAATTCTGAATATCTATGCTCCAAATGCAAGGGCACCCTCATTCGTAAAAGAATCTTTATTAAACTCAAAGCACACATCGCACCGCACACAATAATAGTGGCTGACTTCAACACCCCGCTCTCTGAAATGGATCGTTCAGGAAAGCAGAAACTAAACAGGGACACAGTGAATCTAATTGAAGCCTTGGACCAACTGGAACTAACAGATATATATAGAACATTTCATACTAGAGCTAAAGAATACACCTTCTTCTCAGCTCATGGTACCTTCTCCAAAATTGACCATATAATTGGTCACAAATCAGACCTCAACAGATATAAGAAGATAGAACTAATCCCATGCCTCCTATCAGATCACTATGGAATAAGGGTGGTCTTCAATGGCAACAAAAACAAAAGAAAAACCAAGTACACATGGAGGCTGAACAATGCTCTACTCAATGATAACTTGGTCAAGGTGGAAATAAAGAAAGAAATCAAAGACTTTTTGAAAGTTAATGAAAATGAAGGCACAACATACCCTAATTTATGGGACACAATGAAAGCAGTGCTAAGAGGAAAATTCATAGCCCTGAGTGCCGCCACAAAGAAATGGGAGACAGCATACACTAACAGCTTAATGGCACACCTGAAAGCCCTGGAACAAAAAGAAGCAAATATACCAAAGAGGAGTAGAAGGCAGGAAATCATCAAACTCAGGGCTGAAATCAATCAAGTAGAAACAAAGAAAACCATACAAAGAATCAACAAAACGAGGAGTTGGTTCTTTGAGAAAATCAACAAGATAGATAAGCCCTTAGCCAGACTAACCAGAGAGCAGAGAGACAGTATCCAAATTAATAAAATCAGAAACGAAAAGGGAGAGTTAACAACAGAAACTGAGGAAATTCAAAAAATCATCAGATCCTACTACAAAAACCTGTATTCAACACAACTAGAAAATCTTGAGGAAATGGACAATTTCCTTGACAGATACCAAGTACCAAAATTAAATCGGGATCAAATAGACCATCTAAACCGTCCTATAAGCCCTGAAGAAATAGAAGTTGTCATTGGAAATCTTCCAACCAAAAAAAGCACAGGTCCAGATGGTTTTAGTGCAGAATTCTATCAGACCTTCAAAGAAGACCTAACACCAATACTCTTCAAACTGTTCCACAAAATAGAAACAGAAGGAACACTACCCAACTCGTTCTATGAAGCCACAATTACACTAATACCAAAAGCACACAAAGATCCGACAAAGAAAGAGAATCTCAGGCCAATCTCTCTTATGAATATCGATGCAAAAATACTCAATAAAATTCTTGCCAACCGAATCCAAGAACACATCAAAACGATCATTCACCATGATCAAGTAGGCTTCATCCCAGGGATGCAGGGATGGTTCAATATAAGGAAATCCATCAATGTAATTCACTACATAAACAATCTCAAAGAAAAAAACCACATGGTCATCTCATTAGATGCTGAGAAAGCATTTGACAAAATTCAGCATCCTTTCATGCTAAAGGTCTTGGAAAGATCAGGAATTCAAGGCCCATATCTAAACATAGTAAAAGCAATTTACAGCAAACCGGTAGCCAGCATCAATCTAAATGGAGAGAAACTTGAAGCAATTCCACTAAAATCTGGGACTAGACAAGGCTGCCCTCTCTCTCCATATCTTTTTAATATAGTACTTGAAGTTATAGCTAGAGCAATTAGACAACAAAAAGAGGTCAAAGGGATACAAATTGGAAAGGAAGAAATCAAACTATCAATATTTGCTGACGATATGATAGTATACTTAAGTGACCCAAAGAACTCCACCAGAGAACTCCTACAGCTGATAAACGACTTCAGCAAAGTGGCCGGATATAAAATCAACTCAAGCAAGTCAGAAGCCTTCCTATACTCAAAGGATAAGCAGGCTGAGAAAGAAGTAAGAGAAATAATACCCTTCACAATAGCCATAAACCATATTAAGTATCTTGGCGTGACTCTAACCAAACAAGTGAAAGATCTGTATGACAAGAACTTCAAGTCTCTGAAGAGAGAAATTGAAGAAGACCTCAGAAGCTGGAAAAATCTGCCATGCTCATGGATTGGCAGGATTAATATAGTAAAAATGAGCATCTTAACAAAAGTAATACACAGATTCAATGCAATCCCCATCAAAATCTCAACTCAATTCTTCATAGAGTTAGAAAGAGCAATTCAAAAATTCATCTGGAATAACAGAAAACCCAGAATAGCTAAAACTATTCTCAAGAGTAAAAGAACCTCTGGGGGAATCAGTATCCCAGACCTCAAGCTGTACTACAGAGCAATAGTGTTAAAAACTGCATGGTATTGGTACAGTGACAGACATGTAGATGAATGGAACAGAATTGAAGACCCAGAAATGAATCCACACCCTATGGTCACTTGATCTTTGACAAAGGAGCTAAAACCATCCAGTGGAAAAAAGATAGCCTTTTCAACAAATGGTGCTGGCTCAGCTGGAGGTCAACATGCAGAAGAATGCAAATTGACCCATTCTTATCTCCTTGCACTAAGCTCAATTCTAAGTGGATCAAAGATCTCCACATAAAACCAGACACACTGAAACTAATAGAAGGGAAACTAGGGAAAAACCTTGAACATATGGGCACAGGGGAGAATTTCCTGAACAGAACTCCAATAGCTTATGCTCTAAGATCAAGAATAGACAAATGGGACCTCATTAAATTACAAAGTTTTTGCAAGGCAAAAGACACTGTC
Source organism: Tokudaia tokunoshimensis (assembly GCA_036184795.1). Taxonomy (NCBI): domain Eukaryota; kingdom Metazoa; phylum Chordata; class Mammalia; order Rodentia; family Muridae; genus Tokudaia; species Tokudaia tokunoshimensis. The sequence goes on along the minus strand of BTHU01000004.1, from coordinate 37,828,593 downwards.
AAAAAGACAAAGCGGCAACCAACTAACTGGGAAATGATCTTTACCAAACTTACATCCAACAGAGGGCTAATATCCAATATATACAAAGAACTCAAGAAGTTAAACTCCAGAGAGGCAAGTAACCCTATTAAAAAATGGGGTACAGAGCTAAACAAAGTGTTCTCACCTGAAGAATATCTAATGGCTGAGAAGCACCTAAAGAGATGTTCATCATCCTTAGTCATTAGGGAAATGCAAATCAAAACAACCCTGAGATTCCATCTCACACCAGTCAGGATGACTAAGATCAAAAACACAGGAGACAGCAGTTGTTGGCGAGGATGTGGAGAAAGAGGAACACTCCTCCACTGCTGGTGGAATTGCAGGCTGGTACAACCACTCTGGAAAGCAGTCTGGCGGTTCCTCAGAAAACTGGGCATGATACTCCCAGAGCATCCAGCTATACCACTCCTGGGCATATACCCAGAGGCTTTACCTGCATGCAATAAGGACACATGCTCCACTATGTTCATAGCAGCCTTATTTATAATAGCCAGAAGCTGGAAAGAACCCAGATGTCCCTCAACGGAGGAATGGATTCAGAAGATGTGGTATATCTACACAATGGAATACTACTCTGCAATTAAAAACAATGAATTCACCAAATTCCTAGGCAAATGGTCAGATCTTGAAAATATCATCCTTAATGAGGTAACCCAATCACAAAAGAACACACATGGTATGCAGTCACTGATAAGGGGATATTGACCCAGAATCTCGGAATACCCTAGACACAATCCGCATATCAATAGATTTCTAAGAAGATGGAAGGAGAGACCCCTGGTCCTGGAAAGACTGGATGTAGGGGAACACCAGGACAGAGAAACGAGAGGGGGTTGAATGGAGAAAAGAGGCAAGGAAGGGGGCTTATGGGACTTCCAGGGAGGGAGGAAACTGGAAAGGGGAAATGATTTGGAATGTAAATTAAAAAAAAAAATAAAATAAATAAAAAAACAAAACAAAACAAAAAAAACCAATAAGGTTCCTAACTCTTTTTTTTTCCAGTTTTTTTTTCGTGAATATTTTTTTATTATTTATTTTATTTTATTTTTTTAATTTACATTCCAAATCACTTCCCCTTTCCCGTTTCCTCCCTCCCCGAAAGTCCCATAAGCCCCCTTCCCTCCCTCTTTTCTCCATTCAACCCCCTCTCGTTACTCTGTCCTGGCGTTCCCCTACATCCAGTCTTTCCAGGACCAGGGGTCTCTCCTTCCATCTTCTTAGAAATCTATTGATATGCGGATTGTGTCTAGGGTATTCCGAGATTCTGGGTCAATATCCCCTTATCAGTGACTGCATACCATGTGTGTTCTTTTGTGATTGGGTTACCTCACTAAGGATGATATTTTTCAAGATCTGACCATTTGCCTAGGAATTTGGTGAATTCATTGTTTTTAATTGCAGAGTAGTATTCCATTGTGTAGATATACCACATCTTCTGAATCCATTCCTCCGTTGAGGGACATCTGGGTTCTTTCCAGCTTCTGGCTATTATAAATAAGGCTGCTATGAACATAGTGGAGCATGTGTCCTTAATGCATGCAGGTAAAGCCTCTGGGTATATGCCCAGGAGTGGTATAGCCGGATCCTCCGGAAGTGTCATGCCCAGTTTTCTGAGGAACCGCCAGACTGCTTTCCAGAGTGGTTGTACCAGCCTGCAATTCCACCAGCAGTGGAGGAGTGTTCCTCTTTCTCCACATCCTCGCCAACAACTGCTGTCTCCTGTGTTTTTGATCTTAGCCATCCTGACTGGTGTGAGATGGAATCTCAGGGTTGTTTTGATTTGCATTTCCCTAATGACTAAGGATGATGAACATCTCTTTAGGTGCTTCTCAGTCATTAGATATTCTTCAGGTGAGAACTCTTTGTGTAGCTCTCTATCCCATTTTTTAATAGGGTTACTTTCCTCTCTGGAGTTTAACTTCTTGAGTTCTTTGTACATATTGGATATTAGCCCTCTGTCGGATGTAAGGTTGGTAAAGATCATTTCCCAGTTAGTTGGTTGCCTCTTCGTCTTTTTGACAGTGTCTTTTGCCTTGCAAAAACTTCGTAATTTTTTTTTTAATTTAATTTTATTTTATTTTTTTAATTTACATTCCAAATCACTTCCCCTTTCCCGTTTCCTCCCTCCCCGAAAGTCCCATAAGCCCCCTTCCCTCCCTCTTTTCTCCGTTCAACCCCCTCTCATTACTCTGTCCTGGCGTTCCCCTACATCCAGTCTTTCCAGGACCAGGGGTCTCTCCTTCCATCTTTTTAGAAATCTATTGATATGCTGATTGTGTCTAGGGTATTCTGAGATTCTGGGTCAATATCCCCTTATCAGTGACTTCGTACCATGTGTGATCTTTTGTGATTGGGTTACCTCACTAAGGATGATATTTTCAAGTTCTGACCATTTGCCTAGGAATTTCGTGAATTCATTGTTTTTAATTGCAGAGTAGTATTCCATTGTGTAAATATACCACATCTTCTGAATCCATTCCTCCGTTGAGGGACATCTGGGTTCTTTCCAGCTTCTGGCTATTATAAATAAGGCTGCTATGAATATAGTGGAGCATGTGTCCTTATTGCATGCAGGTAAAGTCTCTGGGTATATGCCCAGGAGTGGTATAGCCGGATCCTCCGGAAGTGTCATGCCCAGTTTTCTGAGGAGCCGCCAGACTGCTTTCCAGAGTGGTTGTACCAGCCTGCAATTCCACCAGCAGTGGAGGAGTGTTCCTCTTTCTCCACATCCTCGCCAACAACTGCTGTCTCCTGTGTTTTTGATCTTAGCCATCCTGACTGGTGTGAGATGGAATCTCAGGGTTGTTTTGATTTGCATTTCCCTAATGACTAAGGATGATGAACATCTCTTTAGGTGCTTCTCAGCCATTAGATATTCTTCAGGTGAGAACTCTTTGTGGAGCTCTGTACCCCATTTTTTAATAGGGTTACTTGCCTCTCTGGAGTTTAACTTCTTGAGTTCTTTGTATATCTTGGATATTAGCCCTCTGTCGGATGTAAGGTTGGTAAAGATCATTTCCCAGTTAGTTGGTTGCCGCTTTGTCTTTTTGACGGTGTCTTTTGCCTTGCAAAAACTTTGTAATTTAATGAGGTCCCATTTGTCTATTCTTGATCTTAGAGTATAAGCTATTGGAGTTCTGTTCAGGAAATTCTCCCCTGTGCCCATATGTTCAAGGTTCTTCCCTAGTTTCCCTTCTATTAGTTTCAGTGTGTCTGGTTTTATGTGGAGATCTTTGATCCACTTAGAATTGAGCTTAGTGCAAGGAGATAAGGATGGGTCAATTTGCATTCTTCTGCATGTTGACCTCCAGCTGAGCCAGTACCATTTGTTGAAAAGGCTATCTTTTTTCCACTGGATGGTTTTAGCTCCTTTGTCAAAGATCAAGTGACCATAGGAGTGTGGATTCATTTCTGGGTCTTCAATTCTGTTCCATTGATCTACATGTCTGTTACTGTACCAATACCATGCAGTTTTTAACACTATTGCTCTGTAGTACAGCTTGAGGTCCGGGATACTGATTCCCCCAGAGGTTCTTTTACTCTTGAGAATAGTTTTAGCTATTCTGGGTTTTCTGTTATTCCAGATGAATTTTTGAATTGCTCTTTCTAACTCTATGAAGAATTGAGTTGGGATTTTGATGGGGATTGCATTGAATCTGTGTATTACTTTTGGTAAGATGCTCATTTTTACTATATTAATCCTGCCAATCCATGAGCATGGCAGATTTTTCCATCTTCCGAGGTCTTCTTCAATTTCTTTCTTCAGAGACTTGAAGTTCTTGTCATACAGATCTTTCACTTGTTTGGTTAGCGTCACGCCAAGATACTTAATATGGTTTGTGGCTATCGTAAAGGGTATTATTTCTCTTACTTCTTTCTCAGCCTGCTTATCCTTTGAGTATAGGAAGGCTTCTGACTTGCTTGAGTTGATTTTATATCCGGCCACTTTGCTGAAGTCGTTTATCAGCTGTAGGAGTTCTCTGGTGGAGTTCTTTGTGTCGCTTATGTATACTATCATATCGTCTGCAAATAGTGATAGTTTGACTTCTTCCTTTCCAATTTGTATCCCTTTGACCTCTTTTTCTTGTCTAATTGCTCTAGCTAGAACTTCAAGTACTATATTGAAAAGATATGGAGAGAGAGGGCAGCCTTGTCTAGTCCCTGATTTTAGTGGGATTGCTTCAAGTTTCTCTCCGTTTAGATTGATGCTGGCTACTGGTTTGCTGTAAATTGCTTTTACTATGTTTAGATATGGGCCTTGAATTCCTGATCTTTCCAAGACCTTTAGCATGAAAGGATGCTGAATTTTGTCAAATGCTTTCTCAGCATCTAATGAGATGACCATGTGGTTTTTTTCTTTGAGATTGTTTATGCAGTGGATTACATTGATGGATTTCCTTATATTGAACCATCCCTGCATCCCTGGGATGAAGCCTACTTGATCGTGGTGAATGATCGTTTTGATGTGTTCTTGGATTCGGTTGGCAAGAATTTTATTGAGTATTTTTGCATCGATATTCATAAGAGAGATTGGCCTGAGATTCTCTTTCTTTGTCGGATCTTTGTGTGCTTTTGGTATTAGTGTAATTGTGGCTTCATAGAATGAGTTAGGTAGTGTTCCTTCTGTTTCTATTTTGTGGAACAGTTTGAAGAGTATTGGTGTTAGGTCTTCTTTGAAGGTCTGATAGAATTCTGCACTAAAACCATCTGGACCTGTGCTTTTTTTGGTTGGAAGACTTCCAATGACAACTTCTATTTCTTCAGGGGTTATAGGACGGTTTAGATGGTCTATTTGATCCTGATTTAATTTTGGTACTTGGTATCTGTCAAGGAAATTGTCCATTTCCTCAAGATTTTCTAGTTGTGTTGAATACAGGTTTTTGTAGTAGGATCTGATGATTTTTTGAATTTCCTCAGTTTCTGTTGTTATCTCTCCCTTTTCGTTTCTGATTTTATTAATTTGGATACTATCTCTGTGCCCTCTGGTTAGTCTGGCTAAGGGCTTATCTATCTTGTTGATTTTCTCAAAGAACCAACTCCTCGTTTTGTTGATTCTTTGTATGGTTTTATTTGTTTCTACTTGATTGATTTCAGCCCTGAGTTTGATGATTTCCTGCCTTCTACTCCTCTTTGGTGTATTTGCTTCTTTTTGTTCCAGGGCTTTCAGGTGTGCCATTAAGCTGTTAGTGTATGCTGTCTCCCGTTTCTTTTTGGCGGCACTCAGGGCTATGAATTTTCCTCTTAGCACTGCTTTCATTGTGTCCCATAAGTTAGGGTATGTTGTGCCTTCATTTTCATTAACTTTCAAAAAGTCTTTTATTTCTTTCTTTATTTCCACCTTGACCAAGTTATCATTGAGTAGAGCATTGTTCAGCCTCCATGTGTACGTGGGTTTTCTTTTGTTTTTGTTGCCATTGAAGACCACCCTTATTCCATAGTGATCTGATAGGAGGCATGGGATTATTTCTATCTTCTTGTATCTGTTGAGGTCTGATTTGTGACCAATTATATGGTCAATTTTGGAGAAGGTACCATGAGGAGCTGAGAAGAAGGTGTATTCTTTAGCTCTAGGATGAAATGTTCTATATATATCAGTTAGTTCCATTTGGTCCAAGGCTTCAATTAGATTCACTGTGTCCCTGTTTAGTTTCTGCTTTCCTGAACGATCCATTTCAGAGAGTGGGGTGTTGAAGTCACCCACTATTATTGTGTGCAGGTGCGATGTGTGCTTTGAGTTTTAGTAAAGTTTCTTTTACGAATGAGGGTGCCCTTGCATTTGGAGCATAGATATTCAGGATTGAGAGTTCTTGATGGTGGATTTTTCCCTTGATCAGTATGTAGTGTCCTTCTGTGTCTTTTTTGATGACTTTGGGTTGAAAATCAATTTTATCCGATATTAGGATGGCTACTCCACCTCGTTTCTTGGGGCCATTTGCTTGTAAAATTGTTTTCCAGCCTTTTACTCTGAGGTAGTGTTTGTCTTTGACCCTGAGGTGCGTTTCCTGCATGCAGCAAAAAGCTGGGTCCTGTTTACGTATCCAGTCTGCTAGTCTATGTCTTTTAATTGGGGAATTGAGACCATTGATATTAAGAGAGATTAAGGCATAGTGATTATTGCCATCTGCCATTCTTGACGCTATCTTTATGTTTGAGTGGTTATCTACTTTTGGGTTTGATTCAAGAAGGTTATTATCTCATTTTTTCCAGGGTGTTGTTTCTCTCCCTGTATTGGAGGTTTCCACCTATTATCCGTTGCAGGGCTGGATTTGTGGAAAGATATTGTGAAAATTTGGTTTTATCATGGAATATCTTGGTCTCTCCATCTATGGTGATTGAGAGTTTTGCTGGGTAGAGTAGTCTAGGCTGGCATTTGTGCTGTCTTAGTGTCTGCATGAGATCTGCCCAGGATCTTCTGGCTTTCATAGTCTCTGGTGAGAAGTCTGATGTGATTCGGATAGGTCTTCCTTTGTATGTTACTTGGCCCTTTTCTCTTACTGCATTTAGTATTCTTTCTTTGTTTAGAACATTCGGTGTTTTGATTATTATGTGACGGGAGGTATTTCTGTTCTGGTCCAGTCTGTTTGGAGTTCTGTAGGCTTCTTGTATGTTCATCGGGATCTCTCTCTTTAAGTTAGGGAAGTTTTCCTCCATAATTTTGTTGAAGATGTTTACTGGCCCTTTAAGTTGCAAATCTTCACTCTCATCTATACCTATAATCCTTAGGTTTGGTCTTCTCATTGTGTCCTGGATTTCCTGGATGTTTAGGGTTACACGTTTTTTACATTTTGCATTTTCTTTGACTGTTGAGTCGATGCTTTCTATGGAGTCTTCAGCACCTGAGATTCTTTCTTCCATCTCTTGTATTCTATTGTTGATGTTTGCATCTATGACTCCTGATTTCTTCGCAAGGTTTTCTATCTCCAAAGTTGTCTCCCTTTGTGATTTCTTAGTTGTTTCTACTTCCTTTTTTAGTTCCTGGATGGATTTGCTGAGATCCTTCACTTGTTTGTTTGTATTTTCCTGTATTTCTTTAAGGTGTTTTTGCATTGCCTCTTTCAGGATTTCTTCCTGATGACCCACGTTCTCCTGCATTTCTCTGAGTGATTTTTGTGTTTCCTCCTCTTGGGAATCCATCTGTTGATCCATTGTCTCCTGCATTTCTTTAAGCAGTTCTCGTATTTCCTTTGTAAGGGCATCTAACTGTTGATTCATTTCTTTAAGCAATTTTTGTGTTGCCTCCTTATGGGCATCCGTCTGTTGACCCATATTCTTCTGCATTTCTTTATGCCAATTTTGTGGTTCCTTTGTGAGTGCATCTACCCGTTGATTCCTCTCGTTAAGCGATTTTTGTGTTGTCTCTTTGTGCTCCTCCATCTTTTGATCCATGTTCTCCCGCATTTCTCTAAGCGATTTTTGTGTTTCCTTTGTAAGGGCTTCTAACCATTGATTCATGGTCTCCTGTAACTCTTTATGAGATTTATTTGTGTCCTTCTTGTGATCCTCTAATAGCATCATGAGAAGTGATTTTTAAATCCAGATCTTGTCTTTCGGGTGTGGTGGGGTATCCAGGATTTGCTGCTGTTGGAGAGTTGGGTTTGGATGGTCCCACATTACTTTGATTTCTGTTAGTAACATTCCTACGTTTGCCTTTTGCCATCTGGATACCTCTGATGTTAGTTGGTCCTGCTGCCACTGGCTGTTGGTTGGACCTCCTGTGAGCCTGCAAAGCTATTTCTGCCCCCCCCCCCTGGATTGCCAGGATTCCCCTGGCACTGATTTCTGTGGCCTGCCTGCTCCTGAGTGACTTTGGAGCCCTAATGTGCCTTGCCCCAAGTGATCTTATATTGGGGAGGCCTTGCACATACAAAGGCTCAGCCTAGTGGATTCCTGGAGCAGAGGTCGCCAAAGGGAGGCTGGTAGGCTCCTGCCCTGTGCAGGGGTGAGTGATCTCTCCTGGGGGGGGAGGGGGCGTCCCTCTGCCAGGCAGAAGTCCCACAGCAGAGCTGGCGTGCTGGTTACTGCAGATCTGCCCAGCACTTGGGAGCCGCATACACACAAGCCGCCCGAGACCCAAGAGATATTAAGCCTGTCTGTCTCAGAACCTGGCTGTCCCAACTTCCCAGTCACTGGAGCAAAGATGGCGGAGTGCAATCTGCACACTCTCCGTGGCGCTGCTCACCCTGCAGACGCGATGGCCTGCTGATCTGGCACCCAGATTACCACAGTGCTGACCCGTTCTTGGGCACAGAAGGAAGCCCCAACAGGCCGTGTCCCAAGTGATGTTATATTGGGTTTAGGGAGCTTGGGGTACCTGTCTCTTCAGCGCAGTCTGCGGGAACAGAGGTCGTGGAAGGAAAGCTGGTAGGCTCCCGCCCAGTGCGGGGTCCCTCTGCCAGGCAGAAGTCCCACAGCATAGCTGATGCGCTGGTTACTGCAGATCAGCCCCGCACTTGGGAGCCTCATACACACAAGCCGCCTGAGACCCAAGCGATATTATGCCTGTCTGTCTCAGAACCTGGTTGTCCCAACTTCCCAGTCACTGGAGCAAAGATGGTGGAGGGCACTCTGCACACTCTCCGTGGTGCTGCTCACCCTGCAGACGCGATGGCCTGCAGATCTGGCACCCAGAAGACCACAGTGCTGACCCGTTCTCGGGCACAGATGGAAGCCCCAACAGGCCGTGTCCCAAGTGATGTTATATTGGGGAGAGAGAGCTTGGGGTACCTGTCATTTCAGCGCAGTCTGCGGGAACAGAGGTCGCGGAAGGAAAGCTGGTGAGGTTCCTAACTCTTACTGAAGTACATAGGAATTTTTATTCAAATCTAGTTAAAAATGATTCAAGAACCTTGTTGATAAGTATGTGAGGAAAGGTATTATTCTATAGGCCAAATGAGCTGCTTGTTATGTGTTCTTAAAATGGTTTTAGATACACAGCATATTGTTTACACTGTGGCTAAGCTGATATGCTAGAAAGCAACCTAAAGGTAAAGGAGAGCTTCAAGGTGTCAGGGTAGGTCTGGGTTTCCCTCTGCTTAGATGAATAAGTTTCTGGTGAGACTAGGCATATAATTGCGGAAATACAGTTGGGAGCCCATAGCAGAAGGCAGAGGTAAAAGTGTGAAGTAGAAGAAAACACCACAGAAAAAAAAGGACATGCATAGTTATGCAAATGACAAGAATACCTCTTTAATTTGGATATATTTAAATTTTAATTTTAATAATTTTGGTAATTTTACCTAGTCATGCTGTAACAAGTGTTGGGTATTAGATTCAAATAAAGTAGTATCAAAACTTTCAAGCCAGTCTCTGCTTATTAAAAGTTTTCTTATTTTGCTTTGTTTTGTAACAGTTTTCAGAGCTCAAAAACACTGACTCTGATCCATTTCTGTCCATTTTCTGAAGCTGTAGGTTCATGGCCTAGTGAGGACAGCTGTTAGTCAGTTGTACTGCAGCGGGATATGGGGTGCTACACATGCACAGTTTACAGCCCAATTTGAACCTATTCATTCTCAATGTCTTCAAAGAAATATTTGGTGTCATGGAATTTACAGCCCAATCTTCTGACCAGACAGTTTTAGATGATTTCCAAAATTCTTACAATAAGCAACTTCACACTTGCGCCAAACATGTTTTGCTCCAAGATATTTGTCTTAACCACAACAAATTGCTTTAGTAAATCCCATCTAAGTTTTGGCTAACTTGTGTTTAGTTAACAGAGATGGGTAATGCTACTCAAAATGCTTCTGAGTTATTTTCTCCAACTGTTAATGTGGACCCAATAAACTGTTTCTCTCATCTTTATGACCAGCATTATTTTATGCTCATTATTTGATTAACACAGCCAGAGTTGGATTTGTTTTAAAATTTTATGTGTGAGTGGGAAATAAATGTGATGCAAATTACTACAAAATTGTTTCATTTTAAATTTAAATATTTTTAAAGAATTTTATAAATGAGCGCTATGTTACATCATTTCAATCTCTCTCTCATTTCCAACTCCGTTTGAGATTCTATACCATGATCTCTCAGATTCTCAAACTCAAGACTTCATTGATAATTATTCTCTCTGTCTCTGTCTCTGTGTCTGTCTGTCTCTCTCTGTCTCTGTCTGTTTCTGTCTCTCTCTAGCTAGGTGGCTTGTCCTCATAGAAAACTGATTCTCCCTTCTTAGCAGCACTGAAGACCTTCATCTAGGATTGCCTTGTTAAATTTCCCACATCCACATAACACAATGCTTTTCTTTATCTATTATGTCTACTTTCACAAAGAGATACATTTTTTAGTCATTCTTCAAGATGACATCTGGCATTTAATGGTCTTTAGTAACACTGTTCTACTGTGACATATGTTTACTTAGAAGAGATACATTGAAAGAGGAAAATAAATGCAAACATTTAGGTGGTTGCTCTTACCTACTGGTATATGCAATAGACACCGCCTTCAAAATTGGAATAATTTTTTGACAAATCTGACAACATATTACTTTGTTTGCATAACGCTTTCCTTCTCCTCAAGCATTGTTGGAACAGAAACTTACTGTTCTCTTGTCATCTAGTCTTCTCTTTATATACTATACCCATTACCTGTTAGTCCTCCATAATACCAAGCAAGAGCATTGAATTGATTAGTTTTAAGCCAACTTGCCGTAATTTAAAATTATCTTGGATGAAAGTTTCAAGTGATTCTTTTGCCAATTGCTTTGTGGATGTGTCTATGGGTGATTTTCTTGATTGTCTATTCATGTAGAATTCCAAGCCTTTTGTGGTTAGCACCATTCCCTAGGTAAATGGTCTTGAAATATATATCATAGAAGAAATCTAAAAGCAAGCAATCATTGTGCTCTTCACTATGGATGTGGTGCGGCCACCTATATCATGCTCTTGATTCCATTACTTCCCTGAAATGTTGCATTGCAACCTGGAATTATAAGCCAAATAAACCGATTCCTCTCTGTGATGTACCTGACCAGGCTACTTTTATGCTTTGGAGATTTTTTATTTTTTTTTTAATTTTTTTTTGGTTAAAAGATTGCGAAGCAGATGGAACTTTGGACTGAAATAACTGAAAAAACTGTACTCTGAGTTTAGTGGAGTGTTCTCATGGAGATGTGAACCAGAGCAATGTCTACTGTGGAGGCACAATTCATGTGAATTTAAAGGGTATTGAGGACTTGATTGAGAATTGGGCCAGGAGATGTTCATATATTTGCTTTTCTGGAATCTATGTGCTAATCATGTGTAGGCTAAAGAAGCAACTTTAACTGACAAAGAAACAAACACCAATGAAGTAAAATCATGTGTTCATAATTGGGAAATAGGAACAGGTTTATTCAACAGAAGCTGCCAAGAGTGCAGACATGAACTTTTAACAGAACATGGCAATGTATAAGTGTCATGCATGTTGTAGTAATTTTGAATTATTTAAAGTGCAAAACTTTGTCACCTAATGGCAAGGTTGGCGTCATTGCAGAGATGTCCTGAGAGGGCACAGATGAGGTAGAAGTCTCAATTGCAAAGGAAGACCCCAGGAAACTAGAGATATCAGGCCTGCGGGATGCCTGCCAAGGTTTGCTCCAGTTGTAGGAAGGAGTCTGCCTGTGTATTCAAAAGAAGCTGTATATTCTGCAGATGATAAAGAAGCTGGACTGCCCAAGTCTTTTGTAGTCCAGAAGACAACAAGTCATGCTATACTTTGTGCCACAAAATTCAGAATTACACTCCTAAATTTTGATTTTATGTTGGTATGTTTGATTTTATATTTGATCACTCCCTTATTGAATCATAAATTTAAGCTACTAAAACTGTTCTTATAGGAGGCCACATCTAAGACAAAGTGGACTTTTTAAAAAATTAAACATTTAGTGTATTGTACTGTGCTTTATATTTTGATATAACTTGAGATGTTGGGAATAAAGGATAGAAAATTAAGGTATAAAAGTAATGTGTTTGTGTGACAGTTTGACAAGGGATGGATTATGATGATTTTAAATGTCAACTTGCTACATTTTAAAATGACAAGGATAAGGAATCTAAATTAGGCCATTGTTTCTATCAGGTTGGACAGTATACAACTATGGGAGATTGTTTCAATTATTATTTCATGTGGGAAGACCTAGAACACTGTGATTGTCACCATTCTTTTGTTTGTGGGTCCTGAACAATATATAAAGTTAAAAGCAGAACATCATAGATATATTTTTCCCTGTTCTTGACTATGGATATATGACCAATTTTCTCAATCTTCTTCCACTGGGACTCCCCTGTTATGATAAACTATAACCTGGAATTGTAAGTCAAATAAACTCTCACCTCTGCCTAGTTTGTTTTTTATTTGTAGTACTTTGTCACACACACACACACACACACACACACACAAAGAAATGAAATTAGACAACCATGTTCAGAAATTTGCCTATGAGTTCTAAAACTCTCTGTAATCATACATTTTTTTCCATCCTCTGACTTAATCTACAATGCACAGAGACCTTCCTGCTGTGACTCACACGGGAATCATCATGGCTGAGTCCACATGCTTTATTTACTTTGATATTATGTCTGTTTGTACTGTGATACAAGCTTATTGAGGTGATATTTTTGTCGTTCTTTGGAGAGTCTCCGTTTTAATCTGTATTTTTATCCCTATGGCCTAAGGCGCTGCCTGAAGTATAAGAGGATCTTAGCATATGTGAAAAATAAATCACTGCCTTCCTTTTTCACCATGGGTGGATCTCAGAGATCACATGGCATTTATCATGCTGTACTAGACAATAGGATACATGTAGGTATCTACTGAAAAGACGGTTTGTTTGTATATTTGTAAATTGTTTCCTTTTCTCCCTGTGAGTTATTTTCTATTTGGTCCCTATTATCAGCATGTGTTCGAGCTCAGACTCAAGCCCACATCATTAAAAAATACATTCTTACCACACTGCCTTTTAAATATGGCAACTACTCCCTGCCTCAGAAGAATCTAGGTGATGATGCTTGAGCATTATCCTTTGACTTTTTAACACACTCTCTCACATTCATATGGATTTCCAGACTATCAAAAGCATGCTAGCATCTGGGTTCAAACAAAAGAACTGTGTAATCTGGTAGTAAAATATTGCAATGAAAATAGTGAAATTCAAGCAAAATACAGAGTATAATATTGACACAGAGCCTGGCTCTTTACCACATTAACGATTATGTGTTCTTTTCCAGAGATATGTGATGCACTGTTGGCTAGCAGCATCCCTTGCTCTAAGGATCAGAAGAAAAAGGTTCACAAATTTCCAAATCAAGCCATTTTTTTTTCTTATTTATTTATTTGTTTTCTGATTACCTGGCTCCCTTCCCATGGATTGTTTTGATTTTTCAGGTACAAAATTTTGGTAGAAAAATATCATTAATGTAATATTTATAAGCATGAACTTAAAACTTATTAAGATGATAGGTATACACTTCTGTATGACATGCACAAAATTTATCAGAGAAGATGTAACTCTCTTATTTTATGCTTCCCATAGTTATGCCATCCAATACTTCATTTTATATGTATTTTCTCTGTTTTATATTCTGGTTGTCTCCTGGGAGAAGTATTGCTGCTCACAGCATGAGTTTTTATAATTTGATTTATTTGTCATTTTCCTCAATATTTATCAAATAAACCATGTTTGGAAGCTTTTAGACTCTCTCGGTTCTTCCATCATCCTTAGCAACATATTGTTACTTTTCTTTATCCTTCTAAAATTATAAAAGTCAGGGAATGAAGAAACATTCCCTTTTCCCTTAAGCTAATTGTGTGTACAATGATAAGCATTTTTATGATCATACGACGTTGTTTTCAAAAATCTGAACCTTCAATATGAAACATTAATGGTATTTATATATTACCTGCATATTTAATTAATCATCAACACACTCTTCTTAGCGATGTAGTATTGGTGAGCCGTGTTTTGTGGATGGGAAACTGAGAGTAAGATCTATTTAATAATCTTTTTAAAGCTACATAATGATTAAAGGCTAGTACCAAGATTAAATATGGAACTTCAGCATTTTCTTAGATGCTTAAGAATCAGTAACACGAATAACTAACATATTCTAAATGTGACTCTCTTAACCTTTCCTGACTCATGATCCCCCCTTTTTTTTGGTGCAGGAGAAATTTGTACTTGATGCCCAGCACATAGATTATACAAAATACATACACTACCCAAATATTTACTGATGATAAATCATGATGAAATCAATTTGAAAACAATCCTTAGGTGTACATACACGATTCTATTTCTTGTTAAAAACAATTGAATTTGAACAGTGTTGAGATGATGTGCTTCTTTATTTCATGAGGACAATCAGATCTTGGCTGTATATTTGATACTATATGTAGAGCCTTCAAAGCCTTTCAGAGTTGATTGATCTTTAATCTCATTATTGCCAATTTTGAGAATGCCACTTTAAATCAATTTATGGAACATATTAGCAGAAGTATGTTTACGGCACTTTTAGAAACTTAGAAATTCTGCCCCAGTCAAACATTTATTTAATTATTTTTCCTTGAAAGATTCAAGCTAGCAGCTACTCAAACAGCAATTTTTAAAACACAGCAATGACAAGAGATCATAATGAAAACCAAATACATGCTAACATAATATTTCTTTGCTGAAGAATGATAATAGAAATGTATTAATTAAGTCTTTGTTTTCCATGACTTCAACATTAGTTTTCAATAGGATGAGAAACCTCTATGTACACTGAGAATTGAAGTTTGTAAAACTGTAGTATTCTAATATGTGCCAGTGTGTGTCAGTCAGCACTGTTGATATTTCATGGTTTGACAGAATATGAGAAAATTAACAACACAACAAGCAATTATGTTACCAGAAACATCTTAGATTCATCAGACATTTAATATTTTGAATTAACTTTTGCATTGCACACCCAAAAACCTTTTACTGTTAACAAATTTTTCATCACTCCCTATATTTACTTTCATTTGCAGACTTACTAACAGCTTAAAAAATGTGTTCTAGGCACTAAAAATCATTCATTTCACTAATATATTAAATATATTTCAAAGCAATCCAAGTGGATTTAGTGGGCTATATTTGGATATTTATTTCATTAAAATAGAAAAGTATATATTGTTCATAGTTTTGTAGTTGAATTCTATATATTTTATACTATGATGCTAAATGTACATTATTCAATAAATTTTCTCAGGATAAAATAAAATAATGGTTCATTTTTAACTCTAATCTCTATGTAGGATATATGAATAAGTAGTTTATACATCAATACATATAACTTCTTGTTAACTGAGAAAATTAACTCTCTTAGTACAAAGTAAAATAAGATATTTTATTTTATTTTATTTTTATTTTATATTTATTTTATTCAATTTTATTTCTATTTATGTATCGATATATGTATGGTGCACACATATGTGTATGTACATGAGTATGTGTATGCACGCACAGGTGTATTTGCATGCATGTTCTGCTATATATGTAGAGATCAGTAAACAAACTTGGATGTCAGTCCACTCATTTTTAATTGGTATCTTTTTGTTCTTGTTGTTCATTACTAGCTAGCACATCTAGCAGGTCACAGCAGGCTAGATGACCAATGATCTTCTGGAAACACTCTTGTTTCAGTCTCTCAGCTCGATATAGGGAAAAGTGGGATTATAGACACATGATACTATACACAGCTTTATGTAGGTTTTGTGGTTCTCATGCTTGTGTGGCAAGCATTTCATCCACTCATCAATTTTCCAAGCCACAAAATATTTCTTGGATGGTTTTAAAGGTATTTGAGCAGGGTAAAGAATAAAATTATAGAGGTTGGTTCTAAGTTTCAACCAATTTATCTATCCAGGCAATTTTCTACAACCTTTTCTAGGGTCTAGTTCCATGACTTTCCCAGGACTTTCCAACCTACGCCTTCTCCCAATACATTAGATGTAGCCAAGGTCCAAAATTTAATTTTTATACTTAGTCTGGCTATCCCAGTCTTGTAACCTGTATCTGGGATTCTGCCAGTATCCATCCTGCTTGATACCATATACAGGTCCCTTCTATTGTGCATCTAACCTCTCCACACAGCAAGATCTCTGGTAACTTTTTCCAGGGTCTTAACAGTGAGTTTTCCTGACTCTTCACATCCATTCTTTCTCCTGAGCCATGCCCCTTCCTGCCTCTGCCTACCATATCTAGTCCAGATCCCTTAATCTAATTCCCAGGCTTTATCTGGCCACCCCTGCCTATACCATAACCAAGTCCTAGACTTCCTCCAATACCAACCCTACCTACTCTCTGACCAACAAGCCCTTCCCCACTATTTCCAACCTTTCCATAAAGTCAGATCTGCCATGTTCTCTGGGCTTGAATCAGAAGGCACATCTTGTACTCTAGTCCAGTCCCCTCCCTCCACTTGACCTTGCTCCTCCCAAGATATCTCCAATCTCTAAGTCCCCTCTCCTCTGCTCCAATGTATTCTGACCATGTCATATGTAGAACTGGCAAAAGTTCATTCCCAGATCTCAAAGAAAAATTACTAAAAATACAGTCAAGACAACATCTTCTCTTCAAACGCTACTAGTCCTACAGATTTTTTTTTCCAGTGAAAATCATCTACACGAAAATTATCTAAATAAACCCCAGAATAAAGGCAGTTTAGAAGAACAACCAGAAAATACACCAAAGAATTCAAGAAGTTTAAAGAAGACACAAAGAAATGTCTCCATGAAATTAAGGACAAAATAACTTAAGGAGAAAAAAAAAACAAGTAAATAACAGCCTGACTTATTCATGAGAAAACACAAGCATAAAACTGATAAAAATGACAAAGAATTTTTTGAGATCAGAAACTATAAGGAGATAGATAAATTGAAAAGGACTTAAGATAAAATGAAGATAGAATTAAGAAAAACCAACAAATCACCTAGAAAACATAGGGAAACCGTGCCATTAAGTGGAAATCAAGTGGAAAATAGAATATGAGGAGTTTAAGGTAGAGTCTAAAGACCAAATACATAGGGTTGGGGGGACATATGGAAATGTTGGATAGCATAAAAAAATACCTTTGATTTATAGGCAGAGATGAGGGAAAAAAATCTCAAGTCAATGGCAGAGACCAGATCTTCAACAAGATCACAGAACAAAACTTGTCCAAATTAAAGAAAGACACACCCGTATAGAAAGGACAATCACATAGAGCACCAAACAAACACAACTGGAGAAGAAAGTCCCCACTGTATGTCATAGTTAGAATTCTAAGTATATATAACAAAGTGAGTATATTGAAAGGTTTGGAGAGTAACCTCAAGTCACATATAAGGAAAGCCCTTCAGAATAAAAGATTTCTCAGTGGAAACTGAAATCCGGAAGAGCCTGAAGGAGTGCATTCCGAATCCAAAAGATGATGACCGTCTGCCTACGATGATCTAACCAGCAAAGGTATCTGCTATAACTGAAGGAAAAAGAAAAACTTTGAAAACATAAACAGTCTAAAAAATGTATATCCAAGAAACCAAGCACAAAGAAAAGATAAGTACCAATAATTCAGACTGAAGGGAGGAATAAGCATGTCAGAGGAACTGTGGGAAGAAGAAGGATGCCACAATTATCAAAACACAAATTATCACTGAGAACACAAAAACAGTACCAAAAAAATCAGCAATATGATGGCCACAATTAATTGACATGTTTCAATAACTTTAAATATAAAGAGCCTCAATTATCCAATCAAAAGATACAGACTGACTAAAGGAATCAACAAACAAAATCGATCTGTTGTCTATAAGGATGTGCTCTATTCTGTCAAAACTTGTATTTTAGTAGAATAGTGATGGAAGAATATGAAGTATGACCAGAAGTAAGTATATCACTGGAAGTCACATACAATACTCACATGAAGATTTTAAAGACAGTTCAAAGGAGATGAAGATCCTTCTGTAGACAAGATTTGAGCTAGTGATTTTCTAGTAGTAAAACACAATAGGAAAGAATAACTCAATGATTTCTGACCAACATGTTGGGTGAGGTTGCCATTCTAAGATGAGAAAACACAGTAGAAACAAAAAAGATTCAATGGAAAGAGGCAGGAAGACAATGCAAATTCGTTTTTGAAAAAAAAACTGAATTCAGGATTCTTGTGAGAAATTCAGGTGAGCTTTGCAAACAAGTGAGTAAAGCAACTGAAAAAATCAGAGATGCAAAATGATGACAGGAAGTCTGGCTCATTCGCAGATAGATACATGCAATTCTAAGAACATTGAATGGAATTTAAGCAGGTTTGGAAGGGGATAAGCACGGTAAGTACATAACAGAGAGGGACATCTCCATTAAAAATGCAGGCTAAGCTATGAGGGTATGGGACTAATGATGAAATTGGAGGATAGAGAAGCTAAAGGAAGAATAGTAAGTAGTTAGTCATATCAAATGAGGTGAGCAGTCACACAATTCAAGGATTTAAAGAAACCATGTCTATTTAGCAACATAAAAGTAATCTGTGACTGCTAACATCAATAGCAAGGAAGAAGAAAAAATAATATCAGTATAATAGGCCTGTTTGGCCATTTAGAGAAGGATTTCCTAGGGGTTGCTACTGTATACTCAAGTATTTATTATCCATCCCCCTTTCTAGCTCAAGCATACAAATAATACAGATTAGCGACTGACTGCTGATCTGAACTGGTAACTTATGTTTCAACAGAAAATCACTGATTCCATTTAGTTTGTGTTGTGCCCTTGTACATCTTAAAAATACTATCCTCCACTAGATTTCCAGAAAAAAGAAAAAAAAAAGAAAAAAAAAAGAAAACTGGCATATGTGTTGTGCTGCATTGCATTTGTCCCTCCTGCTTACCCATAGATGCAGTCTTCTTATTTTTAGTGTCACTAAGAATTTTTGCCTTTGGCTGCTAATCACCAAAGAGTTGCAAAGTATCAGTTGGTGACTGGCACAATCTATTTTGATCACACTACAGCCTGCATTCAAGGAATGTCACATTCCACTGTGTGCTATGGTAGATCACAATATCGTTTTACACTGAATTCCAAATGCTTTACACTCTGCCACTAATATATCTGGGTATGAATGCCCTAATTTGTGAGCTACATAACTCCTTTGTTCCCTGGCAATAGATGTCATGCTACACTGTCCTTCATACCCCAAAGACAGTGTTTCTTCCCTATAAAGCACCCCATTATACCCACTAGCAATGTAGAGCTTTTGTAGTCTTGCTCAGTGCCTCATTCATGTTCTTTCTAATAAAGGCCTCTTTGTAACATGCCCATTAGTAGAACTCTCTAAATCGCAGGTTCACTAGAAGAACTCTATGTGGAAAAAAAAAGAGAAAAGTTAGCATATGTATATTTAGAGCAAATATAAACAACAGAATGGTTAAGTGAGGTTGTCAGTCTCCTCTCAAGAATGGTGACAACAGGAAGAACTTGTAGATTCGTATTCATGAATAGTTCTGAAGCAAAGTCTTGCTTTGTCTGACTTAAAATTGTTTACCTACTTGTTATACTTTCACCTTCTTGTGCTTTGAACTTTGACCTCACGTTTTTGATGTTAGAAGCTTATGCATATGCAGATACCAAAAATTTCCCTAAGGTTTGTTGTATCAAATAAAAAAAAACATTTGAGTCAAATGTAAGAAAATTTAGATTTTAGAGTTATGTTTCATCTGTATAACACTTTAAAGGACATTAAGATAAAAATGTTTTTTCTGGTTTGATATCTAATATCTCAGGATATTCTACCATTTTTTTACTACTTGTTATAAAAAGGAAAAAAGGAAAGAAGGGAGGAAGAAATGAAGGAAGGAAAGAAAGAAGGCGATAAGAGGAAGGAAGGTTAAAAATCACAGTGGAAAAAGTCAAACTAGATATTATATTAAGCTCTGGCAAATGTGTTCACCTTTTATAGTCCCCATGTTTTATAATGAAGATACTTCATTGAAACAATGATGCATACTTCAAGGGTTCCCTGGAGAGCAGTGAATCCTGTTTGGAGAGATTCATGAATATGTGCATTAGTACAATCCAACTGGAACTTGCCCTTAAAAAAATGAACCACAAGAGTAGCTGATCAGGTTCTGCTTATGTATATAATCAGAAGGTTATCATATTATCTCCCTCTCCATGGGAAAAGCAGATGCAAATTTCTCTTAGATGAAAAAATGCCATAGGAAACCATTTTCCCCTCTGTGATGTTCATCATATGAAACTGTATGGAGACCTTTTAAAATTGGGTGAAAAGAACAGAAAATAAACACTGGCCTCGTTTTGAAATAAATTATTGTCCTCTTTGCATAAGCTGAATCATCATATGATCCTTCAAATATATATCCCTGCCTTAATTTACTGAGTCACTATCTAAACTATGTTCTAAAAGACTTCTAGAGATTTCGTAAAAAGGGAGAAACATTTCAAGCTACACACACACACACACACACACACACACACACACGTGAACTATCCTTAAAGATGAATGAGGCACACATGGCAGATCTTGAAGTAGTAGTTTATTTAAAGTACAGAGAATTTCAGGATAAATATTTCCAAACAGCAGTTGGTGCCATTTCCAAGAAAAATGGTCGACCTCTACAAAAACCTGTGACAATGATAAAATACATGTAGGTGTATTTGCAGATTTATCTTTAAGTCTTTAACTCTAAGAATTTCAAACAAATCTGACATTATATAAAAGAAGAATCCAGTATTCCCCCATCCCCACAAACACTTTCAGCCATCTTGTATTAACAACAGTATGAAATCATCATTATCTAAACCTGTACACCGTTAACTGCCATTGTCTACACTGTGATAAATAGAAATACCATTTTTAAAACAAGAATAACTGCTGTAGGAAGTTTGAAGAGATTTCTGCTTAAATTTAGGGAAAATAATTCTTAATAAAAAACCTTAAGTAATCTCTTAAAGATTGCTAAATTCTGTTCTTTGGGTACAACTCCATCAGTCCTTACAGCATTGGTGTGCAAACATGGAAGAAAAAAATAATAGTCTCCAAAACCCCACAATTATACTAATGTTAAACCCTGCTTAATTCTTGCCTGGCTATTTCAAATTTTGACATGTGCATTAAGTCATGACTCGGGAATCTGGTAATGAATTGCCAGACACTGTTTCAATTCGTCATTTCTAGTCAGTGTGTGTAGAAGAAAACAGTCTTTAAGCTTGTTCATTTTATTCTCAAATCTCTGGATTCAAGACCTGCTTGGACATCTCAAAAGGGCTTCCAATTATGACTGAAGGGTTTGCCACCATTTCAGAATGCACAGTAAGGACAAAGAATTGCTGTTAATCGGAGAAGATAAGGCACTGTAACCAAATATTAAGTCATTGCTAACTTTTTCTGACAAGTAGTATTCATGTTTGAGAAGACTAGTACTTTACCACACTCCAAGGAAGAAAGCATTTTATTTAGTAATAGTTCAAATAATGCAGTAAAAATGTCTCTGTGTACATTTGAACTGGCCCTCGTGGCCTGATTCAGTATTTTGCCCATTTTCTTGGCTTTTCGAGTCTCACACACACACAAAGAAATTGTACAAAACACTTAGCACTGTTTTTTTCAGGGCTGGTAATGGGGCTTTCACTGCACAAAGGCAGGGACAAATTATTTGGAAAGGTGAGAGTTCTCAGAAAAACAAGAAAACTCTGCTCATACATTTTGGACTTGCTCTCTTCACTATTGCTGTATGTTTTCATCCCTAGAATCTCTCTGGATTTATGCTTACCGTGTAAAATATAGAATAAGATCATTGGATGGATCCACAAACACACATTTCACATGAGAGAGCTCTTTTAAACGGAGGATGGCGAATAATTCATGTGATAAGGCTTTTATAAGAGTTACCTTTTGCAAAAGGCATTTTTCACTGGCAACTGGCAACACTTCCATCTGTGGAGTAAACCGGCTGGCTACTGACTCTCTCTCTCTCTCTCTCTCTCTCTCTCTCTCTCTCTCTCTCTCTCTCTCTGTGTGTGTGTGTGTGTGTGTGTGTGTGTGTGTGTAGAGGAGAGGTGGCAGTGAGCAGGTCAAAGGGTAAATTCCAATTGCTGTGACATATTTTTATGAGCGGAATCATAGCCAGCTTTTAGCCTTGAACAGGGAAGAAAATCTTAGGAAGGGAAGGAACATGAATGGGCTGGTCAGGGAAATCAAGAAGTGCTCTCCCAAATTAGCAGCTAATTGCTCCCTAACCTGCCATATTCATCCATTTGAGCTTTATTTTATTGTGCTGGGCTTGAAAAGATTCGTTTTCTAATAAAGGAACCGTAGTAAAATCTCAGTTGCAAAATACGAAGTTCTCTTTGCGATTTTACCTCACTTTTACAAAATAAAAAAGGATGTTTTTCCTTTTTTTGGGGGGGGGGGAGTGCGAGGGGTGAAGCATCCTTGACAATTTGAAAGGAGGAGAGTATGTGGGAGTTAGTTCTCAGAGCAAGGCTGACAAAGCACCGCAGTGGCGGCGGCAGGAGATGGGAAACGCTGAGTTGCTGGAGAAGAAACAAGAGGGCCGCGAGTCTGGCTTTGTTAGTAGCCAGAACTACTGTACCCCAGGTTCCTTTACTACGTGCTCTCCCACTTTGTGGGGACCATTTTCTGCTTTGTATTAGAAATGCAACCAGGCAGAGAGGAAAAGAAAAAGAGGGAAACGAGAGAGAGAGAGAGAGAGAGAGAGAGAGAGAGAGAGAGAGAGAGAGAGAGAGAGAGAGAGAATGAATGAGGTATAAGGGGCCGCAGTCCAGGCAGAGCAGCTGCCAGGCCCGCCCAGCATCCCACTCCTTGTGGTCTCCAGCACGGCAGCAGCGACAGCACTGGAAGCAGCTGCAGGGAGGCCCTGCTGGTCCCCAGCCGGCGCTCGCGCTGGGGTCAGAATGGGGAGTCCCTCTAGCTCTCATCTTCTGAGCAAGCAAATTCTTCAGATTCCTGCACTGGGGCTCTCTGGACGTCAGCTGACCCGCAGCTAGCTCCCTGGTTCCAAACCTGCCATCTCCTGGGACACCCTAACCGCTCTGGATATGTTCTGAGTGTCCCTGCGCAGTCCACTCCAGGCTTCTCCTCCTATTTGGTCTGCCTGAGGGTCTCACACAGCACAGCCAGGCAGTTCTGGCAGGATGCAGAGCCTAAACAGGACCATCATTTTCAAAAGTTGATGGGACAAACCCAGGCATAACTTGAGATGGGGACCAGTCCCAAGGCTTAAAAGAAGATGCACAAATTAGGCAATTTCACTATTAACAGAAGCAATGCTATGACCCTTTTTGTTGTAAAAGGGACATAAATGTAGCTGTAGATTGAATGAAGTTATAGGCCATAAAAGGGCAAGAGAGAGAAGGGAAGAGATAATAGGCGCTGTCCATCTGCTCCTCCCCCCTCCCTGTGTCAGACCTCCCCAGCAGTGTTGGTAGCAAACAGTCTACCCGCAATAATAAATGAGGGAAGGCGGAAGGATAAATGCCACTGAGCGCGGCCGTGCATTTTAGAGTGGCGACAATTGCTGTTTATTTGCTTTTCGTTTACGAAAATGACAAAGGCCAAGGTTATATGTGAGACACATCTCCACATTGTGTTTTACTCGCGGTTTTGGGAATCAAGGTGACTGGATGCACAGTCAACTTTTTTTTTATTTTGGATGTGGAAAATATTATCTTCTTTCTAAAGTACAGATTTTTTTTTTTAAAAGACTTTGGCAGAAACAAATTGAACAACTTTGGCACATTTAGTCATTCTGTTTTTCTTCACTAATCCTGTGCCCTAAGACCAATAAATTCTTCTCAAAGTTTATGGTAATTCCTATGAAGTTTACATCTGCTGTGCAATCATAGATTTTTGAAAATACATTGGAACATTTCAGCTTGGAAAATTTTAGATACTTTTTATTTGCTCAGAAATTAAACAGATTTACTCTTGTGTTTCAGTTTTTGATGTAAGGTTAAATAAAGTCAAATAAAGGAAATTCTCCAAAACTTGACAGCGACTACACTGCACAGTCTAGAGAAGAGAAACAATTTGGTTTAGATTGAACAAATAAGCTCAACTTTATATTTTCAATTTGCATATATTGAACACATATGCAAACTATATATAAGCAACTATATATGTATATACATATGTGCATATATATGATAACTGTTTTCAACTGAATGGGCCAATGCAATATTTATACGGTGAAAAATGGTTAATGATAATGCCAAAGTGATAATTAATAACAAAAGTAGTAGCCTATTTTGGAATTTTAATATGTGTCATGTTTTATTTTTTGGTTACTCAAAATGGAGTGGAAAGTGTACAAATGATAACACACTTATCACAAGTTAAGGTGATTAAGGATACTAGAAAAACAGCCACATGGCATTTATATTTAAGTTATTTTTTTCCTAAATATTAGCAACATGTTGAAGCTTTTTATAAAAACCTGAAATTTTTTTTAAAGATTGAGAAATGACTGTTAGAAAATTTCATTAGCATATATTAATGTAAGACTAAAGGACATATTATGCACTATATGAGATTAATGAAAGCCTACATTTTATTAAGTGTATTTTTATGTACCTTTCAACTGGTAAAAAAGAGTAAGTGTTGATATTATGTTGTAATGTAGACAAATAGAATTTTTGTGATTTCATTCAGAAATATTATATCCTATGTTCATAATTTTTGATATATTTTTGAGGTTTCAATTAAATTACATATGGAGTTTTGTTCTTTATTCTCTCTTTCCGTTAGTAGTAAAAATCAAAGACTTATTCATTCATGGACTGATCAGAATTTGTAATATCACTAGTCTTCACTAGATATTAATACTACATGTATTTGACATCACTGAATTTCTATAAAATAGTATGAAACAAGAAACTGATTTCATATAATCAGAAACAAACTCTTTAACCACACAGCTAAAAAACACACACCATTTAAAATGTGGCCGAAATTGTATTTCTTTACAGTCAAACAAAAGCTCTCTGTATGGAGATTCAGGATTTCTTGAGCTTTGTCTAAATTTAAAGTGCCCTCTACTGACCAAAGCATGTACGACTTGAAGAGAAAAAAAAACGAGAAGCCTGAAATCATCTAGGTGGGTAGAGACAGATGGAGAGAAAACTGCAGATAATATCATTGAGCTGAGCCTGGAGCCTTACAGTTTACACTTCAAGTTAAGAGCTACATTAAAATTATTTGCAACTTTACAATGACCCTGTGATCCTTCTTTCTCCCCTTAGTTTTGCCTCTAAAACTGAAATTCTACTTTGGTTTCACTATAAGAGTTACAGTGAGGACAGGTTAATGTATAGATATGACAACTGTCAGCCCAAACATCAACATTTAACACCTCCATAGCTTAACTATTAAGGAAGATTATCTAGGATGTTTCTTCTGCAAGTTTCTATATCAGGAGCTCCTCCTTCTCCCGTTTGTCTCTTTTTCCTAGTCCTTCTCCTCCTTCTTCTTGTTCATAATTACACACACACACACACAAGCATATATAAACTTAAAAAATGTTATGCTGTAGCACAAAGCTAAATAATCAGTGGTTTTAAAGAATCCACTAAGGATTGAGCAGCTATTTTGTTGTTCTTTCTTAAAATAAAAATTAAGCATCCTGTAGGGATGGACCGTGTATTTTAGTATGCTTATTCCAATCTTTCATTTCAAGGAAGTCACACACTAAAAAATTTGTCATAAAAATTTAGCCCGGAACAGATGACAGAAGAAAGAATTACCATCTGAAATGAATTGTGTTTTGCATTGTACTACTAAGCACTAAAGTTTGAGACAAGGTGATGATATAGATGACAATTTTGAATGTTTTGTTACATTAAAAGTAATTTATAGCATGACAACATGGTTTTAAAAAGATTTTGATTGAAGGATAATACTTAACGAAATCAGTAATTTTATGTAAATTTAGCAGTATGACATAATTGTGGTGCATAAAGCTTGCTTTGTCAATTCTGCAACATAGGAAATAGGTCTTAGTTCCATGGCTTATGAAGATTTTGGTCTACACTATAAGAAAAAAAATAGATAATTTGGAAAGGAATTTTGGATAAATGTACAATACATTGTGAGCTTACTCAATCCCTAGGGATTTAATGGAGTAGCTGTGGGTCAGGAAGGAGACAGCAGGATGACAGGGAGCTAAACAAAGCCTCTAGCCAATGGGATCTCATGATGCTTTCTCATTTCCAATGTTGCCCTTCCTTGTCTTTGTCTCTTTAGGTCCTCTTACTGACTTCTAACTTTGTCACTCTTCAAATGGATGTCCTTGCTCCCTTCTCTAAGGAAGAGCCCATTCAACTAGTATTCCATGTTAATGCTTCCCTGGTCAGAGGCAATCCATCACGGAGATTTCTATGTTCATAAGCCAAAGAACACCTAAATAATACGTGAAAGAAGGAAGCAAAGCCTATCTCAAAGTGGAGATCCCCTGCAGTCAAATTTAGGGCTAGTGTAGGAAGGAATCACCTACCAGTTAAAACAACACTACAGCATTTAATGCTGACATTGTTGGCACCAAACAAGCTGGTCTTGTCACATTTTGGAAGAAAATCAAGCACATTCAGTGTATCTAAGTATTTCCCCTACTTAGGAGAAATTTGTTGAACCAAGTGTATTATATAATCTAGCTTAATTTCTCAGAATTACCATCTCTTTTGGTTAGTATTCAGTTACATTTCACTTCTTGGCAAAGAATTACACTGTAACGTGGTCCCTGAATTCCATTAACACATCATTTTTAAAAGTTTAGTCTTACGGTTCACTGTGTGGGTAGCTACCTGGTCTGTGCTTTTTATTTCCTTCCCCTTCCTCGAGCAATTCATTTCTAAATTCAATTAAAGATAATCTAATTTCTATTGAATCTAACACATTTAATAACAGACCCTTGTTCTTGAACATAAATACTCTTCCTCATTATGAGTATTTTTTAACAAAACTTTAAATAAAAGAGCTTGAATTTCTCTAAGCAGTGAATTACAAAG
This sequence comes from Tokudaia tokunoshimensis, assembly GCA_036184795.1. Lineage (NCBI taxonomy): Eukaryota > Metazoa > Chordata > Mammalia > Rodentia > Muridae > Tokudaia > Tokudaia tokunoshimensis. The sequence goes on along the minus strand of BTHU01000004.1, from coordinate 37,801,547 downwards.
AGGGCTTTGGGAGCCTTTTCTTCTGGGATTATGGATTTTGAGTTAAAATCGTGTTACAGAGATAGATTCTGAGTTAAAATTGTGTTACAGAGTTAGAAATAACCCAGTGTTTTTTGAAGAGTCAAGTGTTAATTTTCTTGGCATATGAGAGCTGTCTTTGTTTTTTAATTTTTATTGAAAATGAATTCTTCTCTCAGACAATAAATCCTGACTACAGTTTTCACAGGTACCCTAATGTCCCCTCTCTGTTTCCCATCAGAAAAGAACGAGTCTCCGATTGACAACACCTACAGCAAGATAAGGCAAAAAGCTATCACACTGAAGATGGAAAAGGCAACTTAAAAGGAGGAAAGAGTCCCAAGAGCTGGCAAAAGAGTCAGAGATAAATCTGTTCCCACACTGGGAGTCTCACAGAAATACCAAGGTACCAGGAATAATGTATGTAGAGGACCTGGTTCTGAGTGAGCTCAAATATGTCCTGCTGAGTTGATTTAGTGGGTCATGTTCTGGTGTCCTAGATCCCCTCTGACTCCTATAATTTTTCTTCTTCCTCTTTCAAGGGATTCCCAGAGCTCAGGGGAGGAACATGATGGGAACCTCCAATTTAGACACTCTCTCTAAATAATGTCTGGGTCATTGTCTCTGCATCTGCTCCCATCTGCTGCCAGAGGAAGCCTTTTTGATGACAACTGGAAATAGAGTGAATGTTGCAGATGGAGTAGGGGAAGGTGAGGATGGAGCAGGAAAGATGTAGGGAGTAGGTGGTGAAGGGGGTATGGGAATAGACAGCTGGAATTGGGGAACATTGGGGGGTGGTGTGGAAACCTGGTGCAATAGAAATATTTTGGGAGCTATGTAGTGTTTTTGGTTGTTATTGTTGCTGCTGCTGCCATTTTGTATTTTGTTTAACTGCTCAACTACATTTTCTGAAAGTTTATATGGGTTGCACAGTATCCTTCTAATAGGTTTTAGCTTTGCTTAACTTGGACGGGAAGTTTCTTTTGTTTGCAACTAAATAAATCTAATTGTCATGATGCATGCCTTTCTAAGAGAGCAAGTTATATATTCACAAATTAAATTTTTATGAGGTTCATCCACTATCTTCTCATAGTATGGAAGTGTGTGTGTGTGGTGGTTCTTTGCCCAAGTCAACAGCATTCATGAATAACGAACTGGGACACAGTCCCAAGTCTCCTGATGGTCAATGTTTTATACCAAAGCTTTATCTTGACTCCCATGAATTGCTGAGATATGTGTCTACCTTTTTTGACATAGTTCTTGTCCTCTTTATCTTTACAACCTAAAACTGAGAATATAAACTGAAGTATAAAATAAAAATAATGCTTAAAGCATCGATGGAATAAATTTGGAAAATGAAATATTATTATTCAAATATTAAGAAACATTTGTTGCAGAGGGACTAAATATTATACTCACATCTATGAGAAAGTAAAACTTAGTGTTTTTAAAGCACTGCATACTTGGATTTGATAAATTTATATATCTGCATAGAAAGTGACTGTTTACAATCTAAAGAAAAATAGATTGGAATCCTTTACTTTTCCTTAGGAGGCTCATAGCAGAGAGAAGAAGGAATTAATTCTGGAAAATTGCCTTTCCTTAAAAAACAACAGTAGACACAATCAGCATATCAATAGATTTCTAAAAAGATGGAAGGAGAGACCCCTGGTCCTGGAAAGACTGGATGTAGGGGAACGCCAGGACAGAGTAATGAGAGGGGGTTGAACGGAGAAAAGAGGGAGGGAAGGGGGCTTATGGGACTTTCGGGGAGGGAGGAAACGGGAAAGGGGAAGTGATTTGGAATGTAAATTAAAAAAATAAAATAAAATTAAATTAAAAAAAAAAAAAAAACAACAGTAACAGAGCATGACACAAACATTTAATAAAGGATGGTTGTAGACTTCCTTCATTCCTGTGAACCAAGAAAAATATCTCAAGGGACAGATCATTAAATCCTCCTCGGTGTTAACGCAACCAGCATCTCGGGAGGCGTTTCTGAAGGTGTGAGGCATTTATTAGAAGAATGTTTAGAAAGCTTGACTGTTTTCTCAAAAATCACTCCTGCAGAAAATAACGGGATCGTTACCAACCATTTCTGAAAGCCGTGTATAACGGAAGAGATTCAGTTCCTTAGAAAATTAGTAAATTATAAATAGTGAAGTCTGAGAAGGAGTAAGTTCTGGGGAGAACACATAAATTAAATATAAAAAGCATAATGCAACCATCAGACATCATTTAGTTATATATTACCTTATTACTTTATATATGTGTTGAGATCTAGCAATTTACCCCAGGATTATTTAATACTTCAGTTTATATGGAATAAAGAAAAAAAAAGGAAAGAAAAATATAGAATAAAAATATCCACAACATTCTGCCTTCTTATTCTCATTTCTTAAAAATTTCACATTATTAGTTAAGCCTTCTGACATTCATAACATAAAACAAGCTTAGAATCCTTCATTAGACATAATTAATTCCCATTACTTTTTTTCTTCCAGGAAGGATTATTACTAAAACCATGATTTCTCTCCCAAACCTTAATTTTTCCTTGACCCAGTAATTTACATTTACTTCAATGATTCTGGATAACAAGCACGGTGCAGTTCATGTGCATCGATCCAGATTTAGGAAATATTTTCACCATCAGTTTCATTTCTTTCTCTTAAGGGTCCTATTTTGCTATGGATAGCACTTTCTTTTCATAGAGATTTGGCTGACTTAAAAGAAGTGCAATTTTTTTGGGGGGGAAGTCTCTCTTTTTTATTAGATATTTGCTTTATAATTTACATTTCAAATGTTATCCACTTTCTTGAGTACCCCTCCGAAAACCCCCTATCTCATCTCCCCTTCCCCTGCTTACCAACCTCCTTCCCACTTTCCTGATTGGTATTCCCCTACACTGGAACATTGAGCCTTCACAGGACCAATGGCTTCTCTCATTGATGTCTGAAAAGGCCATCCTTTGCTACATACGTAGTTGGAGCCATGGGTACCTCCATGTGTACTCTTTGGTTGATGGTTTAGTCCCTGGGAGCTCTGGGGGTACTGGTTGGTACATATTATTGTTTCTCCTATGGGGCTACAAACCTCTTCAGCTCCTTGGGTTCTTTCTCTAGCTCTTCCATTGGGGACCCTATGCTCAATCCATTGGTTGACTGTGAGTCATGGGTATTTTGATCCCCCTTCTAAGAAGGACCAAAGTATCCATACTTTGGTCTTTCTTCTTTTTGAGCTTCATGTGGTCTGTGAATTGTACCCCGGGCATTCCGAGCTTTTGGGCTAATATCCACTTATCAGCGAGTACATAGCATGTGTGTTCTTTTGTGATTGGGTAACCTCACTCAGGATGATATTTTCTAGTTCCATCCAAAATAGCCTATGCTCAAAGATCAAGAATTGACAAATGGAACCTCATAAAATTGCAAAGCTTCTGTAAGGCAAAGGACACTATCAATAGGACAAAATGGCAACCAAAAGATTGGGAAAATATCTTTACCAATCCTACATCCGATAGAGGGCTAATATACAATAAATACAAAGAACTCAAGAAGTTAGATTTCAGAGAAACAAATAATCCTATTAAAAATGGGGTACAGAGCTAAACAAAGAATTCTCAACTGAGGAATACTGGATGGCTGAGAAACACCTAAAGAAATGTTCAACATCCTTAATCATCAGGGAAATGCAAATCCAAACAACCCTGAGATTCCACCTCACACCAGTCAAAATGGCTAAGATCAAAAACTCAGGGGACAGCAGATGCTGGAGAGGATGTGGAGAAAGAGGAACACTCCTCCATTGCTGGTGGGATTTCAAGCTAGTAAAGCCACTCTGAAAATCAGTTTGGTGGTTCCTCAGAAAATTGGACATAGTACTACCTGAGGACCCAACTAGACATATACACAGAAGATATGCCAACATACTCCTCTATATTCATAGCAGCCTTTTTTATAATAGCCAGAAGCTGTCTTCTCAACAGAGGAATGGATATAGAAAATGTGGTACGTTCGCACAATGGAGTACTATTCAGCTATTAAAAGCAAAGAATTCATAAAATTCTTAGGCAAATGGAAGAAGTGTGATTTAAGGATTATTTCAAGATCATATACATATTAGAAAATATATTTAAAAAATAAATCTTGAGACTCATAGTCTATCACTTCTTCATTCACCCCATTTACTTTTCAATGCTTGTTTTTTAGACCACTATACTGGGATCAATTGAGGTTGCACATTTAGATCACCATTTACTGACTGCAGATAGACCCTGACTTACAAGGATCGACTTACAAGTTTTCAACTTTATGATAACAAACAAGGAATATGCATTCAGTACATGCTATACTTTGTTTTTTGTTTTTTGTTTTTTTTTTTTTTGATGACTTTTCCAAGTTTGTGATGTGTAGTTATAATGGTATACCATCATGATCTCAGGAAGCAAATATGAGAAGAAAACAACCGATATTGCAGAATGACCTCAGTTGCTAGACTAACATGTTTGATTGCTCAGGTGTATCACATGCTTGAAAGACAGTCCTCTGATAAGTGAAGAGCATCTAAACCTATTTGTTACTAATTTTCATGAAAGATTTTATTAGCTTAAAGTTTATTTTGAATGTAATGCTGAAACACCTTGAACTTGAAGATGAATATAACAGGTAACCCACAGGATCAATTCCAGCCCAGCTGGAATTCTTATCTGAGAATCCAGCATTTGGAGTCTCAGGGGGTCAGGAAGCAGGAGCTTATGCAGAGGCCACGGAGGGATGTTACTTACTGGCTTGTTTTCTCTGCCTTGCTCAGCTTGCTTTCTTATAGAACCTAAGACTACCAGCCCAGGATTGGTACCACCCATAATGGGCCCTCCCCACTTGATTACTAATTTAGAAAATGCCTTACAGCTGGATCTCAGGAAGGCATTTCTTCAACTAAAGCTCATTTCTCTGTGATAACTCCAGTTTTTGTCAACTTGACAAACAGATTCAGCCAGTATATAGGGATTGCACTGAATCTGTAGATTGCTTTTGGCAGGATGGCTATTTTTACTATGCTAATTCTACCATTTCATGAACATGGGAGATCTTTCCATCTTCTGAGGTCTTCTTTGATTTCTTTTTTCAGGGATTTGAAGTCCTTTCACCTGCTTCTTAAGAGCTGTTCTAGTCTGCAGGGCTACCAGCAGATGAGCTGCACCTAGGGTCACAGATACCTCAAAAGATCTGCTATAATCTAGCAGCACAGGAGTCAGGCACCAAACATAGACACCCAGGCCATCTAACACCAGAGATAACCAGATGGCAATAGTCAAACACAAGATCATAAACAACAAAAGCTAATATACTGACATCATCAGAATCCAAATCTCCTACCATAACAAGCCATGGATACCCCAATACATCTGAAAAGCATGATGCTGACATAAAATTCCATCTCATGAAGATAATAGAGATCTTTTAGGAGGATTTAAATAGCTCTCTTAAAGACATACAGGAAAACACAGTTAAAACAGTAGAAGCCCTTAAGGTGGAAACAAATAAATCCCTCAAAGAAATACAGGAAAACAGAATCAAACAAGTGAAAGAATTGAACAAAGTGGTCCAAAACCTAAAAATGGAAGTAAAAACAATAAAGAAATCACTAGTAGAGGCAATCCTGGAAGTGGAAAACCTAGGAAAAGGTCAGGAGCTACAGATGCAAGCATTACCAACAGAATACAAGAGAGAAAAGAGATAATCTCAGGCATAGAAGATACCATAAAAGATATAGAAACAACAGTTACAAAATACAGAGCATAAAATCTCCTAACTGAAAACATCAAGGAAATCTAAGACATAATGAAAAGACCAGACCCAAGGATAATAGGAATAGAAGAGAGAAAAGATTCCCAGCTGAAAGGGTCAGAAAAGGTCTTCAACAAAATCACAGAAGAAAACTTCCCCCAACCTAAAGAAAGAGATAGTAATAAAAGTATTGGAAGCCAAATAAATTGGCCAGAAAAGAAAATCTTCTTACCACATAATAACCAAAGCACTAAATGCTAAGAAAAAAGGAAGAATATTAAAAGCTGTAAGGGGAAAAGGCAAGTAACATAGAAAGGCAGATCTATCAGAATTATGACAGATTTCTCAACAGAGACTATAAAATCCACAAGATCCTGGACAGATGCCATGCAGACCCCAAGAGAACACAAATGCCAGCTAAGGCTACTATACCCAGCAAAACATTCAATCAGCATAGATGGAGAAACCAAAATATTCCATGACAAAACCAAATTTAAACAATGTATATCTACTAATCCCTCCCTAAAGAGGATTCTGGAAGCAAAACTCCAACAAAAAGATAGAATCAACACCAAAGAAAAAACAAGAAATTAATCATCGTATGATTAATTAACAAATCCAAAAGGAGATGCACTTATAATTCCACCTTCAACAAGAAATATAACCAGAACTAACAAGCATATGTCTTTAATATCTCTCAACATCAATGAACTCAATACCCCAATGAAAGCAAGTTCAAGAATTCTGCATTGGAGAAACACAACTCAATAACAACGACAGACATTACCTCAGAGTAAAAGGCTGGATAAAAGTTTTCAAAGCAAATGGTTCCAAGAAACAAGCAGGAGTTGCCATTTTAATAGCCAATAAAATAGACTTTCTACCAAAAGTTACCAAACAAGATGGGATAGGACACTTAATATTCATCAAAGGAAGCATGCACCAAGATGAAATCTCAATTCTGAACATCTATGCCTCAAATACAAGGGCACACACATCCATAAAAGAAACTTTACTAAAGCTCAAAACACACATTGGATATCACACAATAATAGTGGGAGACTTCAATACCACACTCTCACACATGGACAGATCATGGAAACAAGAAATAAACAGAGACACAGTGAAGCTAATAGAAGTTATGAACCAAATGGATTTAACAGATATAAACAGAACATTTCACAAAAGCAATAGAATATACCTCCTTTTCAGCACCTCATTCTACAATCTCTGAAACTGACCATATAATCTGTTAAAAAACAAGACTCAAGAGATTTAGAGGTTCAAATATTCCCATGTATTCTATCAGATCACCACGGACTAAGGCTTGACTTCAAAAACAATATCAACAACAGAAAGCCCATATACCCATGGAAAATGAAAAACTATTCAATGATAGCTTGGTCAGGAAAGAAATAAAGAATTTAAAATCTTTCTAGAATTCAGTGAAAACAAATTCACAGTATACCCAAACTTATTGGACACAATGAAAGCAGTGCTAAGAGGAAAATTCATAGCACTAAGTGCCCTCATAAACTGAGGAGAGTTTTTGTTAATTTGGATACTGTCTCTGTGGCTTCTCGTTAGTCTGGCTAAAGGTTTATCTATCCTGTTGATTTTCTCAAAGAACCAGCTCCTGGTTTTGTTGATTCTTTGTATTGTTCTTTTTGTTTCTACTTGGTTGATTTCAGTCCTGAGTTTGATGATTTCCTGCCTTCTACTTCTCTTGGGTGCATTAGCTTCTTTCTGTTCTAGAGCTCTCAGGTGTGCTGTTAAGGTGCTAGTGTATGCTCTCTCCAGCTTCTTTTTGGAGGCACTCAGAGCTATGAGTTTTCCTCTTAGAACTGTTTTCGTTGAGTCCCATAAATTCGGGTATGTTTTGCCTTCATTTTCATTAAATTCTAAAAAGTCTTTGATTTCTTTCCTTATTTCTTCCTTGACCAAGGTATCATTGAGTAGAGCATTGTTCAGCTTCCATGTGTATGTGGGATTTCTGTTGTTTTGGGTTTTTTTTTGCTATTGAAGACCACCCTTATTCCATAGTGATCTGATAGAAGGCATGGGATTAGTTCTATCTTCTTATATCTGTTGAGGTCTGTTTTGTGACCAATTATATGGTTAGTTTTGGAGAAGGTACCATGAGATGTTGAGAAGAAGGTATATTCTTTTACTTTAGGATGAAATGTTCTATAAATATCTATTAAATTCATTTTGTCCAAAACTTCTGCTAGTTTCACTGTGTCTCTGTTTAGTTTGTGTTTCCCTGATCTGTCCATTTAGGAGAGTGGGATATTGAAGTCACCCACAATTATTGTGTGGGGTGCAATGTGTGCTTTAAGCTTTAGTAAATTTTCTTTTATGGATGAGGGTGCCCTTGTATTTGGAGCATAGATGTTCAGAATTGAGAGTTCTTCCTGGTAGATTTTTTTCTTTAATGAATATAAAGTGTCCTTCTGTGTCTTTTTTGATGACTTTAGATTGAAAGTCTATTTTATTGGATATTACATTGGCTACTCCAGCTTTTTTCCTGGGACAATTTGCTTGTTTTCCAGCCTTTTACTCTGAGGTAGTGTTTGTCTTTGACACTGAGATGCGTTTCCTGTATGCAGCAAAATGTTGGGTCCTGCTTACATATCCAGTCTTTTAGTCTATGTCTTTTTATTAGAAGTGACATTTATTGGCAATACACTAACAAGGCCCTTTCCCATATTTCTCAGGATAAAATTAGATGCTGTTAGAAAAGATTTCATAGCAAAATTAATTTTAACATTTTTCATTCTTTTTGACCGACATACAATGAAACTCTAAGCATGTAGCAAACACAAAAATGATCTTGAATTTTGTCTTAGGGCATGAATTATTTTCACTGTCTACCAGATCAGCATTTCTAATTATGTTGCATTGCCCTGATTAAACTGATAAAAATAAAGCATATATTATTTTAAAAAAATAAAATAAATAAATAGCTGGAGAGAACCTACACTAGCAGAAACAAAAAGAATGATACAACGAATCAACAAAAACAAAAACCGGTTCTTTGAAAAAAAATCAAGCTAGAAAGACCTTAGCCAAACTAACTAAAGACATAGAGACAAAATCCAAATTAACAAAATCAAAAATGAAAAGGTAGACATAGCAACAGAAACTGAGAAAATTAAAAAAAATGATCAGTGTTTACTACAAAAGCCTTTATTCAACAAAACTGGCTAATCTAGATAAAAGGGAAGAATTTTAAGACAGATACCATGTACCAAATTTAAATCAAAAGCAGATAAACTATCTATACAGCCCCATATCCCCTAAGGAAATAAAAGAATTCATTAAAAACCTCTGAGCCCAAAAAACCCAGGGCCAGATGGTTTTAGTGCAGAATTCTACCAGACCTCCAAAGAAGAGCTAATACCAACAATTCTCAAACTATTCCATACAATAAAAACAGAAGGAACACTACCTAATTCATTCTGTGAAGCCACAGTTACTCTTGATACTTAAAGCACACAAAGACTCAATAAAAATGAGAGCTTCAGACCAATTTAGCTAATGAATATCAATGCAAACATAGTCAATAAAATTCTGGTAAACCCAATTCAAGAACACAGCAAAAACGTCATTCACCATGATCAAGTAGGCTTCATCCCAGGGATGCTGGGATGAATCAATATACAAAGATCCACTATCTAAACAAACTCAAAGGGAAAAAAAAATCACATAATCATCTCATTAGATGCGGGGGGGGGAAGCGTTTGACAAAACACAACACCCATTCATGTTAAAAGTATTGGAAAGATCAAGAATTCAAGACCCTTACCTAAACTTAATAAAAGCAATATACAGCCAACCATCAGCCAATATCAAGTTAAAATGAGAGATACTTGAAGCAATCCCACTAAAATCAGGGACAAGACAAGGCTGCCCATTCTCTCTGCATGTATTCAATATAGTATTCAAAATTCTAGCTAGAACAATAAGATAACCAAAGGAAATCAAGGGGATACCAATTGGAAAAGAAGTAGTCAAACTATCACTATTTGCAGATGATATAATAGTATACATAAGAGACGCCCTAAAATCGACCTGAAAATTTCTACAGCTGATACACAATTTCAGCAAAGTGGCTGGATGTAAAATTAGCTCAAACAAATCAAAAAGCTTCCTTTATGCAAATGGGCTGAGAAAGAAATTAGGGAACCAACACCCTTTACAATAGCCACAAACAGTATAAAATGTTAAGCCCAGAATTCCTAGAGGTCACTGTGTAGTCCAGGCTGAGACAGTTTTACTTTTGCCTGGAATCTTTATCTTTCTTTTAAAAAAACTAGATTCAATATTCTAGTTTTTCCTCTTCTGTATACAAAAAGACTTTACCCAGCCATTGTCATGTTCAGACTTCATTCAGTTTCTGCTTGTTCACTGGTATAGGAAGGAATAACTGGCTGGGTGGGAATGGTGGCACATACCTTTAATCCCAGGACTAGGGAGGCAGAGGCCAATGAATCTCTGAGTCAAAGGCAAACCTGGTCTCCAAAGTGAGTCTAGGAAAGACAGGACTATTACACAAAGAAATCTTTGTTTAAAAAGTAATAAATAAATAAATAAATAAATAAATAAATAAATAAATAAGGCATATATTCTGACTATTGTATACATTTTATTTACCAAGATATTTGCCCTTTCCTTCTTATTTCAGTTCTGATATTTAAGTTTTTTTCTGTCCAACATCCCAACATACTTTAATCCTGGTAAATTGTTCAAATTCAAACTGTAAACTAAAGATACTTTCAAATATGTATTGCTTATATATCACACTAAAGTTGAAAATTATACATTAAATTACTATATATTGGGAACCATTATTATCTACATGCATTTATTATATACACTTTAGACAGATAGATCAATAGATAGATAGATAGATAGATAGATAGATAGATAGACAGACAGATAGACAGATAGACAGTAATGGTTCTGATAAAAGAACAACTGAGCCAAGTGATACCAAGAGTACATAAGGTTTGTTAGTGTTTCCTGAGAAGAATTTTATTGGATATAAGTTTTCAACTATTTTTACATATATATTAGACGTTGTGGTGAAAATGTTCTAGTTTTTTCTTTAGGAATGTATGGAAACTTTGTTTGAGATATTTTCCTCCCCACTGAGAATTAAAGAGAATTATCCATATTTATCAAGAAAATGAACTTCAAGTCAAGTAGGAGAATAAATACTGAAAATTTTGGATATACTGACATATTCAAAATATTTATTTACAGGTCTCATCTCTGAAGATGTGAGTTTTCTAAAGAAACATAGAGGATATTCTACTTAAGTAGTAGAAACGGAAAAAGACTGATTCCAAAAAGCAGTGGACATGGTGGATACAGAAAAGTAACCACTGTATACAGACTGTGAACACTGAGGAACACATTGTCCACATCAGACTAAGATTTTTCTGGAAGAAATGTGAGCAGACAGATTTGTAAAGTTGAGCAAAGTTCGAGCTCGTTTTTTGAGGCAATAGTCTTATAGTAACTGAGCATATCTCCTTTCTTTGTAACAGAATAATGGGGAAAGCATATCTTTTAAAATGTTAAATTGGAAGACTCATGATATTTATATTTTTCTTTCACTTTTTGTGGTTTATTTCTAAAACTGTAAGGTTTTCCTTGTAGACCAATAAAAGAGAAATTTTATTGGCTATGTTTGTAATGATACTGTTGGTGAATATTTTGAGAAAATATATCACATACATAATACTCAACATTTTCCCACACAAAACATTCTAATAAACCTAAGTTAGATATGGTATCAATGGCTTACTTGACCATCTTGCCAGATGTCTCACCAGAATTATTTCAGTTATACCCTTCTTCATCTAGTGTAGATAAGTTGATATCCTTATCTTCTAGCTCATTTCCTGATTTTACTGTTTCTTTTAATATGTATCTCTTCATTTTAAAATTACAGACAGATATACCTGTACAAAAACTGCCTATATTTACTTCTGAGAAGAATGCCAATCAAAAGATGAAAACAAACTAGAGTAACCCTACATTAAAATTACGTAATTAACCACAAAACCAGGTCCAATGGATTTGAATTTATTTATAAGAAAGTGAAGTAAAGATCAGGATAAGACGGAGATGTTGCCACAAAATGACAGTGGTATATAAAACCATTGCAGATGGGAACTATGATAACAGTTTTAGTGGCATCTTAATTTGAAAATTTGGCAAGTGCTTTAGTTTTATAATCCTGTTTCACAAAATTATACAATCTTATCTTAATTTATCCACAAAGAAAATCTTTACCGATCTTTTCTTGACTAAAGAACTTCGAGAGATACCTCAGCATGTAAGAGTTCTGGTTGTTCTTCCAGAGAATCTGGGTTGGAGTCTCAGCGTGTGCAAGAAGGATCACAATTCTTTATAACACCATATCCCACAGCATTCACTGCCCTCTTCTGGCAACCTCAGATACAACTGCATGGTGCACATACAGACAGGCATATAAATAAAAATTAAATGGAAAAAAATCTATAGTTTGTTAATAGGCATATAGTCTCACAAGTAAATAAAAAGAAGCATACATAAAGAAAGTGAAAAGCTATACATAAAAAAGTCACAAAACAATTGCTCTATGGCTCAATCTAGAAATTTGATTTTACAAAACATTTTTTTTCCAGTCTCTGGAATAGAATAGATCTCATGAGCATGACAGGCAAGTTCTCCATCATTAACCTATGTCCTCGGGCTTCTGTAAAAACCTTAAGAAATATTTTTCTCAAGCCATATATATTTGTGTGCTTATATTGGTTATTAAACTTATTGAACAATATTTGGGAAGTGGTTCTTTACTTTCGGTAGTTATAAAGAAAGGACTGTCAGTACAGTGCCTGAGCTGCATGAGACTCTAATCTGATCTAATAATTTGAAAGCAAGTATAAGCATAGTAACTGACAAAAGCTATGGAAATAGAAT